>VXBQ01013722.1:450296-463241 GCA_013400175.1 Phainopepla nitens
TTTGGTTTGGTTTGGTTTGGTTTTTTTAGGTAGCAACAAACACACAGTTATTCATGGCCTTGGAAAGGCCATGTAAATCACTTCAGGTCCTACTGCTTTTTTCTCCCAAACTGATCCAGTAATCAGGTATCATGTTATCTGTTTAGACTGCCCAGTCAATACATTGCTATTTAAGTTGCATTATCACCGAGATATATTTGGTACAACATCTTCAGGGATTGTATTACAGAACACTTAATTGTTTGCATAGCCGAATGCAGGGCTATTCAATCGGCCCTCATGCTAGTCAACAAGAGACCTCAAAACATGACCCTCTCTCACCCCATATCTGCATTGCTTCCCCAGACTGCTGCAGTGACCTGATCTGTGTCTTCAGGACTCCACTACTGGTTTCCACTGCAGTGGACTACAGAAAACTTAGTACTCGTACAAAAAGAGCTCTCTGCACAGTACTGAGAAACATCACAGAGCTGCTTCATGCTCTCTCCCTCTCTCAATACATAGGCTGAGTTTAAAATGAGCTAGTGGTGTCCAGTGTGATTCATAAGCAGTGCTTTAGGCCAGAGTGAAGGAGGAGAGCAGAGCAGACACCTCTGGTACCAGGCTAAGGTTCAAAAGACAGAATTCAAAGGGGTGTGGGGGGGAACAGTGTTTTAAATTAGCTCTAAATTAGCAGTGTCCAACTGAAGAAAAAAGGAAAAATCACCCAGAGTCACAGGACTCGCTACCTACTACATGGATCTGCTAGACAGGCAGTGACATAAGGGGGGAAAGAAGTATTACCTTTAGCTTTGCATGAGTTGCTTATTGCCACATTCCTTCAAAGTCTCCCACATGGGGGAAACCGTCTCCTGCTGTTGGGAGTGACACAGATGCTGGGAGACTCACAGTTGCAGGTACCTACTACAGAGAGGTAAAAAGACAAATCCATTCCGCACGTGTGACCAAGGCTTGTGGCTCAGCCACTTCCAGCTTGCTGCTGGCAGCCTGGATATTACCTCTAAGATAAATGAATAAGAGTTTAGGTCTTATTGGATTACTGTTTATTGAACTTTATAAATTCCAATTAACAGACCCCTGAGCAATACGAGACATGCAGTGTACTCTTCATTTTATAGCGCAATTATTACTGAGTTTATCCTCAGCTGAACAAGAGGTATTAATGGATAAAACATGGGAAAGAAGACATACTAATAGATAAAAGCAGATATTGGAGACACGGAGATAAACAGATACAACCAGGAGAAAATGCACAAGGCAAGAAAGAGCACACGTGTTTGGCTGATTAGGTTATTTCGTTGCTTATACTACTATGCAGGAGGCCTGCAGGAAATAGATGAGACAGTTACACAGATGAGTAAGTGTCCTAAATATGCAAGCAGAAGAAGAGAGTTAGGGAGGGGGGCAAGGGGGGAAGAAGAAGAAGAAAAAAAAAGAGATAAAAAGCAGTCAAAATAGGACAGATTTTGGAATTTATCATTTTCACAGTTGCTCTAGAGGCATAAACATGTTGAGAAAGATCTCCCAATTCAGCATTTTGCCAGCATGCAGAGAAAGTTGTACTAGTGAATCTTTGGTACTATTTAAGATAAGAAAACATGTGCGGGGTGTTCACCCATTAATTTTTACAATCAAGATGCAATGCAATCTCTCCTTCCCCACCCAAATATAGGACAGAAATCAAGTTGCTAGCACAAGATCTGTAGGAATTCAGCTCCATTAAAAACCATGATGAAAGGAAGGTATTTTAAAAGCTGCTACAGATATTTCAGACCATCTCTGTCCCCCTTCTCATTCCCACCTGCCTTTTTTTTTTCTTTTTATTTATTGAGCCTGTGCATACTGTCTTTTTCAGAGATAAGAAGAGTATATATGTGTGTAAACTCCACCAGTAACTAACTACATCGATCCAGTCTGTGTTGCCAGAGCTTCATGGTACTTTCATGTGCTAAATATAAGAGCTCCCCTACCTCTTTTCTGCAGGTATTATGAAGTGGATAAAGGAAACATATTCATGTTGTGTTCATTTCATGCCTGAACTTTCACATTATGATTCTCTGCTGGTGGGAATATTATTAGCAAGTTTTAAGTTCTTTCTCCCCCATCCCACCACGGCATCAGAGCCCAGGTGCTCCCTACAAATTTAAGTGTCTCTCAGAACTCACAGCTTAGAAGATAACACAAAAGGTGGGTATCAGGTGTTTTGCTTTCTAAAGTCCTAAATACAAGTACTGTCAGCTACCTAATTTCAGGGATTGAAACAAAACAGATGATTTCTAAACTTGGATGTCTTCTTCTTGGCCCATAGAAAAAAATTGACCTAGGAACACCACAGCAGGCTGAAGACATGGCTTCATCAGCAAGCTTAACACTGTCCTCCCTGGGAACCAGTGTCAAGGGACACGAGCGTTGGGTAGGTAATCAGACATGATGCACCATCACCAGCAATTTTAAATAAGATTGTGTGGCTACACTTCTGTGTTGTCTGTACTTGTGATAAAGCCCTGAACCAGCACAGCTGCAGTCTGAGCACAAGGCTTGCAAAGTAAGGGCAGGATAGCAGACCTGCACACAAGAATGATCACTATTTTCTTAGGGTAGTTAGATTTTTTTTTTTCCCCACCTGTGACTGAGCTTGAAACTGATCTTAATTTCTGTTCACCCACAAAATATTTCTTCTTGTCATACAAGAGTTGCTAGGGAGATCATGCAATGGTCTTGTTCTGTCCCTCTGCTCAAAAGAGAGCAGATCTAATTGTCCAAGTTTTGTCTGTTCCTAAGGGTCCTGCAAGGTGAGCTCTACTGGAGCTGCTGGTGTCAAATGCTGTAGGTAATTAACTACAGCAGCAGATACTGCAGTTAAAGATCAAAACCTCCAGATTCTTCTCTGAATTCTATCTAGAAGCTTCTGCCCATGCAAAGAAGATGTAACAATGTTGATTTGGTTTGATTTGACCTTAAATGAAAGAGCCTATTCTGACACAAGGAAGAAGATATCAAAAATAACCCAAACCAAGGCTTGTAGCTGATTTTCAAAGCCTTTCTCTAAATACCAGGATGATTTTACCAGAACATCAGTTCAGTCAAGTTTAAGAATCCTGTCAACCTCAACACTCTTCTTAGAAGGATATCAATCTTAGGACTAGCTTGCCTTCTCAACTACTTTTCTGTGTTCCCTTCTCCTTTAGATTCTTGGAGCTGCAATACCCATCCCCTTTAAAGCTATTAAGTAGCAAGTGGAAGTGAAATATTTCTTCAAGAGCATCTCTTGCTGATGAAATACAACCTCCTTATGCAGGCACTGACCCAACACGGGGCCATCAGCAAAGCTGCAAACTCTCCCTCATGTTGCAGGCTGCACAGGTCCTCAATAGCTCCATGAAAGACAGCAATTGAGTCCCAGGTCAGGCAGAGTTAATCTACTCAAAGGGATGAACCTACCCAAGAAAGGGATGCAAACTCAGGATGGCCAACCCCCTGCCTACTCCCCGTACCACCCCCTGAGCCCCCATCCTGCAATAGATCATACAGAATGGATCACATTAATTTTCTATAAACTCTATCAACTTGAGTGGCATGTCCTTAAGGGTTAGGTGATTGATAGCCACAATGAAGTCTTATAATCTAAAATCATATTAATATTAATATTAAAGATTTTCTGTCCTTTATGTGCATCATTAAATTCTGAGTATGAGGTGAAATTGACAACATACATTTTGACAGCTTATCTATAATAAATATGCAAATCTTGATACCAGCATGTCATCACAGACTTTGCTGCTCCTTGAAATATCAGAGAGATCCTTTCTTTATATGACATTTACAGTGAAAGATCAGATATAAAGCATTTTGTATGACTGAGATTTTCATTGGTTTGGTCTTCAAGTACAATGATAGGGGCTTCATATTCCATTGGCACCAGCATTATCCCTTCCCTTCTTGACGTCATAGTGGGGAAAAATTTCAAGTGTTTCCACTCTATCTCTGCACTCCTTACAGAAAATGAAATTAAAAAAATATAATCTCTTAAGGAATATTAGCAAGGTCTTCTCCTAAGCTCACACATACTACCAGAGAGGTGATGATTCAACACACGAGAGTTGTATTCAGCCCAGGAGAAGGATTAAGTTACTTAATAAACAGGACACCAGCTGTCCCTAACCCTGTGACTCTACCTCAGACCCCTGCAGTGCCACCCCAGACCTACAGAGAATTTAGAAGCCCAGACCTGATGAAGGCAGTATTTTTGGAGAAGTAGCCTGCCTGTTTTGGCCCAATATTCACACAATCCCAACCCATGCATACACACTCCATCATGTCGCCTCATGCACCTCATGCTTGTATATTCACAGAAGTTCAGAAGGCTGTCAGCAATACTTGAGTTTTCAGCCTGTTGCCTGGTGTGACTCTGCACATGCAATGTGAAGGGATGTCACTCCTGGGCCACAGCACTGGCAGTGAAGAGGTCCAAACTAACTGTCCTGTGCTGACTTTTAGGCATTTTGGAGCCCTCAGCCTTCTCCTACCTCCAGTTAATCCTTATCAGAGGCTGCTGCCAGACAACAGCGTCAGGAACACTGGGGAAGTGGGGTGGGTATTGTGAAATTGGTGTGACTAGCAAAAAACCCATCTAATTTCGATTGGGAATTTGAAGCNTCTCAAATTTTATACACCTTTAGAGAGAATGTGTATATGTCCATGTACACATGTAACGGCTCCCATCCTCTCCTTCCAAATTAGTCCTTGTAGAAAAAGAATTGAAAGGAAATGTAAAGAGATTCTCAATGGGGACAATAATTCACAAGAAATCAGCCCAAGGCTATGAAATTTATTGTTTCAAGTTCTGTTATAACCATTTATTTGTGTCAAGGGCAGGGCACAGGTAGAACTGGAACAAAAAAGATCAAAAAACACTGAGGCATTTTAATTTCTTTTGTTTTTTGGTCACACTGTGACACCAGCCATGAAGTGTGGAATATGAGCAGTGCAACATATAAGCCAAAAGTCTGTGATAGAGGCTTCACTGTAGAGTCCATATGTGTGTATGGACAGTTGTGCTGAATGAGAATAATAGTGGAAGGTAGTTTACCCTACAGTCATTGAAGGATTCAACCCTGAGCCTTTGCCATATGGCGAAAACATGAAACCGAGCAGTTTGAACAGAATAGGCCCCCTGACCCTCAGGGAAGACAGAAGTTTCATAATTTGTTTGGGTGCTGAAACCTTCAGGGTCTTTCATTTTCAAAAAAAAACCCAAGAGGGAATGGCTGGGGAAGACCAGCCCCTTTTTCCACTGTCTTTTCAATGTTGCCAAATCACCCCTCATCTTTCACCAAAGTCACAGGACCCTGTATTTAATAGCAACCATCTTATCTCAACAGCATCCTCCCTCTCTCCCACAACAGGTTTGCTTGAAGTGTTTTAATGCTTCAGAAATTTCCACTTCCCAGTATGGCTAAGTTGTTTGGAGCCTGTAAGGGAAATCCTTCTGCCAGAGAACGAAATCTGTGTCAAATCAGACATCTCCCAATTCATCCTGTCAGCAGCCAGCCTCTGCTCACAGCCACATCCCACAGCAGCTGCAAGCCATGAGATGTGGCAGAGGGCTGCCACCTTGCCTGCTGTGTAGGAGGCCAAACAGGAGCTTCCTAATCTAAGAGATGCAACTCCAAAACCTGGGCTACAAAGACAATGAGCCCCACAGAAAGGGATGCAACCTCTGCAAACTAAAGAGAGTCACGTCAACAGGATGTGTTGTCAATACTGACCCTAAGACAGGCTGTGTCTTCAGAGAAGTGGGGGGTAAATAAAGGAGGTTTTATTTCCTCTTTCCCTGCGCTGTTCTCACAATTAACACTCAGGTCCCGTGTTGTGCTCATCTTTGACTAATCCTCCCCTGCATTATTTTTTATTTGTGTTGACTTGACACACCTTAATCCCTGAGTCAGCTCCTATTTCTTTCTAAACCAAAGGTAAATTATACCAAGTCTACCCAGCAATGTTAAAGCCAGCAGGATTTATAATGTAAAGTACCTGCTAAAAATACCCAGGCAAGCACACCAACTGCAATAGCTTTCCACAGCACCAGAGACAAACATGTCACACCCAGAAGATGCAGAGCAAGATGGGGGTAAAGCAGTGCAGCTTGTGAGGCACCAGGTCCTGCACCCAATGAGGAATCAAAGGCAGGAGAATTTCCCTCTTGGCCCCTGCTCATGCAGTGATTTCTCACACTCCCATACTCTGGAATCATCGCTGTGTCACAAGTATCACCCATGTCACTCACTGTGCCACGCCTTCAGAGCAGGCAGAGTGCTCTCTTTCCATCACACACTTATTCCTGCTCACCCTCAGGAACTCCTCACTCAGGGCACTGCCTGTGTGTCCTCTCTCACCTCACTTCTCTCAGGCTCCACCAGTACCATGCTGCTGTGCTTTATTTTTGCCTTTCTCCCCATTCCTCTTACCTTGTCCATCTTAGCCTCCCCCACTCGTCCCACTCTCTCTGCATCCACGTCCCAGGCACTGAGTGTCAGTTGTGCTTTCTCTCCCTCCCTCCTGCCTCCTCCCTCCAGTCTCTCTTTCAAGCTTGCAAAAACCCATGTGCCAGGTGGGAAGACAGTTTTTGATTCATCCACATTATCAGCAAAGTGCATCCAGATTTGAACAGCCCTGTCAGCTCTTGAGAAATGAAACAACAGCAAATATCTGGTGAATTTCATGGTTATCAACACTCCTAATCAGGCAGATGAACTGTAAAAAAAAAAAGCATTCATTACTTTGAACTAATGATTCCTTAACATCTTTGCTTTTTGAGACTTGACTCTCTTCAGTTTCCTGTATTTCTCTTTAAATGGATTGGAAATCCAGTGCTTTTTGCCCAGAAATTTCTGCAAAATCCTGGAGCCTGAGGTCTCCTTCCCTCCTCCCTCGCCTCTAGCTTCTGTTTGCAGAGCATCATTATCATTATGTAATGATGTTTCTGTCGAGCTAGCAGAATTGCATAGTAAAGCGCATTAACCTGGCGATAACGGATCACTTACATTTTTTATCATGATCTATTGCCGAGTTAGCACACCGGGCCACTTCCCACAGCACCGCGAACTCGATAAATTAGTGTGCTGGCCTAGAACCTGTGATGGAATATTGTTTGGATTTCTGGTGGCTCTGCAACTAATTGTATTTTTCCCCATCTGTTTGCTTTGCCTTGACTCAGGGCTGTCGAGGGAGGAGAGCGTAGGGGATGAGAGAATAAGAGAACTGTCTGTGTAAGATTTATCCCTTGGCACTAATTGTCTCACCCTCTGCTTCATTAGGACCTCTCCCATCAACTCATTCCCTGTTGGTAGCCTCCAACTCTGCCTGACCCAGGCAAGGTGCTGATCCTGCTCTTACTCTTTGCTGGGAGACAAGGTTTTCTCAAGGCTGCCAGGAGTTTCTGTACCCAGATCAGCTCAGAAGCCCTACATCTCTGACATAATCTCAGACAAATTTGGAATAGGACTGGGCACTCCAAAGTTTTGGCTTAATACAACATTGGTCTCATTTACAAACCCACACGCATCAGAAAAAAAAAAAATCCAACTGCCAAAGCATGCATCAAGCCAAGGGAGAACTCAAACTGCTTAAGCGACTAACAACAAAACCCATAAAACTTCTAGGACTTCACCCAAGAAAGAAATTATGTTTTTTGAATTGAGTAGTTTTTTTTGTGAGGTTAGCATTGGAAATTCTTCTCAGGGTCAATCAACAAGGTCCCTGTACAATGATGGCAGGAGCAAGAGATGGATACCTGCAATCCTTGTAGCTTGGCTGACAGGCCAAGGAAAGGAGATACATATTGCTATACCCTCTTTGCTCATAGCTTCTGCAGTGGACACCCCTGACACAGAAGGGTTTCTTGTGTCCTTTTTCCTGAAACCTTCATTTGTTTTCTTCGCACTTCAACAATCAGGGCCAAAAATAAATCATATTTCCACTGCTTACGTTGGACCTACAAAGCCAGGTTATGGCACCGAGTATCTCTGTGCATAGTCCTTTGAGAGCTGCCCTGTTATTCCTGCAAGCTAAGCAGGTCACTAGAGAGACCTAGAGGTCCCAGTTGTGGAAACTTATGCATGTAATCCTTGTGCCACTGCTGACCACAACAAGTTTATTTGTGTACTTAAAGTTAAAAAAACTTCATGAAGTGCTTGCAGGATCAGAGTCCTATTTCCCTGGATGGTAGTTCTGCTGCTGGTAAATAAGTGCCAGGAAATAGAGCAGAGACATGCTGGTTTGTGCATCCCCAGGCACACAGAAGACAGAAGCAAACTCTAATATTTACCAACCTGAAAAAAACTGTAAAAACCTGGAGTTTCCAGCTTCCCTGACAGTACTAGCAGCAGAAGAGTGAAATAAATTAAATAATCATGCCATAAATACTAATTAATTGCCATTAAAAAGTACTCAAATCGTTTAAAAGAAAAATGCAGCCATTAATCAGAATAGCTCAGGTACCTAAATAAATATTTACTATTATGCGTGCATATTTAATCTACCTACCCATCAAAGACTAATGCTCTCTTCCTTGCCAGTGAGGCTTATTAATATCCTAGAGGGATAAAACAGAGTCCCAGAACTGTGCAGGAATGTGGCATAGGGATTTAGGAGTAAGACAGTTGCACAGGAAGAAGCATAAGCCAACAAAGGTGGTGCTATATTTAGCCTTACATCCAGGAATAACCTCATCTTATTACTTGTGTTTAAACTAACAGCTCTAGGCCCTGATACACAAACTCATTGTCCCAAGCAAGCCCTTCTTAATGGATAGATCCCATCCTGAAGATCTCCTAAGCCTACACATCAAAGTCTTCTCGAGACTGTGATTTAACATATTGCATTAATGAGAATTACTTCCAAGGAGATGTGCAAGAATGGGTCTACCCATAGCTGTCAGAAAACAATCAAGCAAACAAATAAACAAACAAAACCCCTCTGTGTCTGAAGTCTTCTTAGAGATGATTTTTTAGGGGGGAAGGTTTGAACAATTTTCAGAACAAAAATCAGCTACGAAAGAAAAATATCACTAGTAAGCTTTAAGGGGGGGGCGGAAGGCATAACTAGTTTTGTTTGAGACACACAGTCCAGCTCAAAGCTGATAAACAAGAAATAATGATACTCGCAACCTGAAACAAAGGGATTTAGCTGTCCACTACCTACTGCAAAATAGACTCTTTGGGGCCTTTGCAATGCTTCTGCCCCTTCTATTAAGAAGTCATCACTCCAAAAAGTAGGCTAGAAGGTGCTCTCATAGAAACCCTGACAAGAAACCTTGACAAGATGGAGCTTGTGGGAAGGAAATTACAAGAAGAGAAGACCCTGGTACTTGTATATGATGGTTCTGGTGCAGTCCTGGACTTGTGTTCTCCTGCTTTTTGAGTAAATAGCTTTTCCAAGTGTCTTCATAAGAAAATAGAAAAATAAACAATTAATAAATATTAGAAAGACTATTTTAAATTGTTCTCAGCAGCATTTGCTCTGATTGCTGTTATACCTAATAAAATAAATTATTGGAAAGGTTTTGATTTTTTTCTGGTTTTGTTTCATTTTGGTTTTTTTTTTTGTTTTTGCTAATTGGGTTTTGATAATTCCCCCCATGAAATACGAATAGGTACTTCAGTAGTGACAAAACTAAGAAAGACTCAAAGGGCAAGCAAGTTAGTTAAGTTTATAGAGAGGGCTTGCTGCAATTATTTTTTGGTACAGTTTTCTAAAACCTCTCCTAAATACTTATGTAGAGAGAGCCAAAGGGTTTTGAGCAAGAAGGGGATACTCCAGGAGCTAAGATTTTTTAAACACAACTGCCTGTAGAATAGCAAATACTTTTCCCACTTGCTAACTTCTCTGATGTGGTTCTTTGCTTCTGTTGAAAGTGAGTTTCAGAGCTTATAGATTCCTTAGCAGTTAAGGAGTTCTAGAGCTCTAACTCACCAAGTTCCCTTCCTATTCTTCCTGAAAGAAAAGGATTAGATGACCACATGATAGGTGGGTAGCAAATGAATGTCATAAATGAAGAAATAAATGAAGAAATAAGGAAGTATTTCCTTTTATAATGACTAAGAGTTTAATTCAAAACCAGAGTCCAGTGTACACTTTCAAAAGGATTTCAACAATAGGTCTGCTATGTAAGTAACTTTTTAGATGCAACTCTATATCACCCTCGCTTTGGATGGACCATTAATTCACAGAGAACAGCTCTCAAAAGGAAAAAGTTAAAGAAAATCTTCAGAAAAAAAGAAAATAGCTTTACAACCAACACTTGAGCTGTAGCTTTATTGACTTTGGCAAAGTAATGTGAAGTTGTACCAACTGGGAACCTTCATGACAAATGCGGTGAGTGGGAACCAGGTCTGATCTTACAAGGAGCTCCTGCCTGCATGTGAAATCACTTCAGGAGAGCTGTCAGGAGCAGGAGCAGAGCTTTGCAGAGAAGCCTGCCAAAGTCCACCTTCATTTCTAAGCAAAAAGAAGAGTATCCCCTCTCCGAACTCTGTGAAAGAACCCTTTTTGTTCTAATCCTCTATTGTTGCACCTTCTCTAGATAATCCTAATAAGAATAAGAGCAATTTTCAGGAACTAATTTGGTGGGCTTTAGGGGGAACAGTAGAAAGTTCTGATATCAATTGCCTGTCTTATATTTTCCCAGAAATGAAGTGGGGTGGCCAGACGAATAAAAAAACAAAAAGAGGGAAAAAAAAAAAGGCAAAGAAAAAAGAAAGGGTTTGACTCAAAAGTCTGGTACACCTGCACTAGAGGAATTATGTAATGGAGAGGCCTATGAAGGTGTTTAGAATTAAGGAGCACAGACATAAAGTATCTGTTGACAGCATGTGGACATGTCTTCTAAACCTGGTGTTTATTCTGTGACTGCATAAAATTGATATGGTCTGTTGACAGGCTGCTGTGGTGGCAGCTGAGAAAACCAGTGTTGTTTTGATATTTTCAAAAAAAATAAGAAGACTTTCTTCTCACTCACCTTTCAGTAGTGTTGAAGAATCTCCTGCTATTCACTGATGACATTGTATTTTTGTTGCTTTGTTTTCTGGACAGCATATGTGCTGTTCTGCCCTGCCTTGTGGCTCTGTGCAGCCAAACAGGGGAGCAGAAAATGTAAGTATTTGCACGCGGTTCAGATGTAGTCTGGGACTTGCATATGCAAAGATGGAGCAGGTGTGACTGTCACAGTAACTGCGTGGGGTCTCTTGCATGAGCAGTCCAGCGTGTGTGTCTGTCTCAAATCTACGTCAGCCTTCCAGCTGCGATACTTTCCAAAGATGTTTGCAGGAGGGGGATAAGCTAACCTTGGTGACTCTGGCATCCCCTTGAGGAGAAAAGTCCTCCTAGGATGTTTCAGCAGGAAGACCTTAATGTAAGCAGTTTAGATTTACTACAGAACTCCATAAGTTTTGATATCTTGTGGGTTTTTTGCTGATTCTTTCTTAGGATTTATTGTCTTTCTGTTTTGCTTTAAGTGTAAGGCAGGTTCAAATCAATGTTTTAGAAAACAGCAACTTGATTCTTTGTCCTTGGCCCCAGCCTGTTTTTCTCTGCAAAGAAGCAACTTTGGGTGGTTTTTGTTTTTGGTTTCTTTTTTTTGTTGTTGTTGTTGTTGTTTTTTTCCTGTCAACTGTTAGAGAAACTAGAAGCTTTATGTTTCCATGACCCAGCCTGTTTTTTAGTGCCAAGGAGATTTTAACAGAAAATCCTCAGAAAACCCAGTGCCCTAAACATTTCAGATAAACATTTGTCTTGTATATTTGTGTGAGGAGAGAGAGAGAGAGGTTTTGGTTGGGGATCTCAGGCACAGAGGAGAGCAGGCAGCTGCTCTGGGTGTGCTGAGCACAGCTGGGGTATGCTGGTGCTGGAGGTGGCTCTCTGGACCAGTACAGGTGAGTGACTGCCCCACCAAGTACATGGCAGTGATTTGATGTGACAGCTACTACTGTTCCCAAAACAAACAGTGTGCACCAATAAGAATCAAGGTGGTGCTTTGGATGCTGCAATAGCAGGAGATAAAAATGTTTTGCTCCTTCTTGTGTCTTAATTCTGGACCAGAAATTTGAGAAAATGATGCTCTGGTAAGGGCATTTATGTGACTCAGAGGAGACCTCAGATCTGGGCCCTGTTCCAAGATATGGATTCATTAGAGAAGGAGTATTTATGCTGATGGAATAGGTGCTTTTGAGGTTGAGTAGAAACTGAGCAGGACCTTTGAGGTTGGGACATAAGCATTACAAATTATGGTCTACATGTATTTATTATTTATTTATTTATTTATGGCTATAGCTCCAGTGTTTTACTATATGTCAGTTTCTCTTACGTTGCTGGGAATAGAAGCAGCTTTTACTTTCTAGGGGCAAAATAAAAATGTAGTCTGTGAGGTGCTCTTGCATGAGGATAGTGTAAAGTGCGTAAGTACAAAACCCTCTCTGACCTCACTGATGGCACAGAGAATGGTGCAGCATAAGGAACACTGGGCTGATGGTCAAAAAACTTAAGCTGATTTTTTCTCTTGGCTGCTGAGTTGCTGCACGGCCTTGAGTGCATGACTTCCTCTCTTCTGTTTCTCTTGGCTTGTATTTTTGTTAAAGAAGGAACAGCACCTTGCGCTGTGGGGCACTGATTGCAGCTGAGCTTTCCAAATGCAACCATACTGCATAAGACAAACTTATGAATTATTTCTATTGGTTGTCTGATAGAAAACAAATTTATTCTTACTCTTGTAGTAGAATGTCATTACTATTGCAAGAAAATGGAGTTTCTCCCAGCTGTGCAAAGCTGGTGACAGAACTAGGCAGCTTTGAACTTCCTGTGAATTTGCTAATGCATGAATCGTCACTGACTGGCAAGTAGAATTTTTCTCATGTTGTTTGTGGGTGAAATTCATTCCTGTTTAGGCTTCTA
>VXBQ01013722.1:483459-498199 GCA_013400175.1 Phainopepla nitens
AGCTCTTCGCACAGGCAAGGAACTGTAAATCTCCATAAACAGTGCTTGAATGAACAGCAAATTCAGATAAGTGACGTGTTCTTTTTCATGGCTTCCAGTTCCAAATGGGGGATGCTCTTCATCCTTCAAGGTAGATTTTTATCCAGCAATTATCATGGTTTCATACCTGCCCAGGGGATTTAGCTACTGGGTTTGGGGAAGCTGAGCAAGAAAGGGTGTAAAAATGTGCAAGGGTGCATAAATAAATAGTGAAACAATAAAGAGAGACCTAGTAGTATACATGCAAATAAACATTCAAAATTAAAAAAAAAAAAAAGAAAATAAAAAAGAAAAAGAAAAGAATAAAGGATAAAGATCCAGAAAAATCAGAAGACGTTACATGAAGTGTCAGATTTATCTGCCTGAAGTGTAAAACACTGTTTTCTTTATTACATGGTTGACAGAGACTCAGGACCCAATCTGGTCTCATCCTGAGTTTGATAAAGTGTGACCAATTTCAGATTGGAGCTCCTATTTACGGAGGTGCTAAATGGAGAGGGGGATTATATCATGCAAAACAGAAGCAACCAAAAATATTCCTATTCCCCCCCTCCTCTTTTCACATCTGATAAATGAGCTGGTTTGTCAAAACAGGGAGTAGAACTGGAGGGGCCAGGGAAAAGGATTTGCTATAAAAAAGAAAACAGAAGATGAGAACAGAAAATATTCTGTTTCTGTTTGCTTGAAGCAAATCCCATTCCCAAGCCAAATCTCATCAGAATCTGTCCATGAACAAAGAATTCAAAAAGGAAATATTTTGAAATATAGAGGTGGTCTCAGCCTGATCCACCCTGCAAGGTGTTCAAGGTACACAGCGCTTCTTTCATTATTTCACTGTTCTGTTTCAGCTATGAAGGAGTGTTATTTCTGAGTCACAGAATTATGCTTTTCACTTGGCTTCTGTAACACCTCTACACTTAATTATTTTGTCTGAACTACAGATTTCCACAGATCCAGCAAAGCATTTAAGCACCTGCTCAACTTTAAGAACCTATTGCGTTCTGGGAGGCTTTCCACAATGTGAATTAAGCGCTTACTTTGCTGGATGGACAGCTCTATACCATAACTACATTACATCTGGAACAGAGCCATCCTCTTTCCCAAAGGGTTCACTGCTCTCCAGTACATCAGTCTAAGATTTTTCCGTAAGTGTATGTGCCTTTTTTAATTGAAGATTTTGTCATATCTAATTGAACCCTTGCACCGTGTTTGCGAGGAGTCTTGGAAAACTTGGAAAGGACTGATCCTGGCACTTCAGAACGGGACAGGAGCATTACAGTTTGTGTATCCGATGCGAGTGTCACCCTAAGCCACTGGAAAGCCAATCTGAAATCTGCATGCTTAACAGAGAGGCACTGCTACTGTCTTGCTCTGCCAAATCAGGGTATTTTAAAGAGATAGCAGAGTGATTCTGTTTAAAATTCGCAAGGCATCTGTACAGAGGATGAGAATTTCAAAGTACGGCACAAGTCTTACTTTATGGGGAGGTATTATTCTCATTGTTCTTTCAGAGCTGGAAAAGGAGGAGAAAAAAGCATACAGGAGCTCAACTCTGCAAAATTTGCAGACCTGAATGGCAGGCTAAGAGCTACACAGCAAGCTGTGGAAAAATATCAGCAATCAAAAGCCAAAAATCTGGTCTCTTCACTTCCTGTTCAAAGACTGGCAATATACTAGCCTCCTACCCAAGAACGAGTGGCAAGTGTTCACTAAAAATTTAGATGTTAAATGCCTGTATGGGGGGGATACATTTGCTTCCTCACACTCTGCTGGGACTGGGCATGTTGCTTGTAATGCCATGGAAATGTGTGTACAATTAACAGCAAAGTTCAGTTGCGGCAAGAAGATGTGTATGGATTCATCTGCTTTAATTTTTTTCCATGATTTAAGCATTGGGCACCAGGAAATTAATCTGGGCAATAGTCAAGACAATCTGCAGAAAGCTGGGTCCAATGTTGCTAAAACAAACTGGCTGAAATGAAAAAGTGCAGCTGTGACTCTCTTCCTGATACCAACACAAAAACACATGCACGCACACAGAAACCGGCCCTTATTCTTGTTATTTATGGACACAGATGAAAAGCCAAAGGGGGCAAGGTAATGCACACAGATGCTGATTAGCTGGAGATTATATTGATGATGCAATAAAAATTCACTTTGTCTCTTAAGCTGCACCAGGACAATCAAAGAGAGATTAGATAAAAATCAGAGAGAATGAATAATAGAAGGGAGAGGTAACATTGTAACCCATAACTCCCTGCAAAATGTTCTACCTTTGACTGTCCTCAGTCAGAATAAATGAGAGCTGGAGAGTGTAAATACAGCCCAAATGTACAGAAGAATGAGGCAGATGTGGCTTTGTAAGTGTATTATTTATCAATAAGCAGCCAGATACGCACATTTACCTGGACGGGTTTGCAAACACGCACATATGCATATCTACAAGCACGCACCTTTATAACTCTGTTGAAGAGATGATGAGAGGGAGTGCAAAAGAGAAAACATGTTTGGACAGGGACAGATGGACAGAGAAATGGACGCGTTGAACAGTTAACAGCATACAGGAAATGATCTGAGCAAGAAAGATACGAACTTGTTGGGAAAAATCAACTCTGTCTCTGCTTGACAGGGTAAGGCACACACATTTGGAGACCCACATGCACACCTATTAATCCAAACATACACCCATATGGATCCCTGTCTGAAAAAAAGAACCCCTCCAGCTGCAAATGGTCTCCATCAGAGAGACGCAGGAGAAAACTTTTCTCTCTGAGACTGCTTGCTTGAGAGGGAGCAGAACTCCTGCATGTCTAAAGCTGGTTTAAGTTTACTGACCATGTTTAATATTTGATTAAACCTTTGGCATAGCTCAATATCCTGATCTGAATAGATGATCCGACACTTTCTCTGGTAGTAAAGCCAAGCATAAGTAATAGCTGTCCTCTGACTACTGCTGCCTTATGCGTACGAGTCAGATTTTGCTGTGCCTGGAAACCTGCTATCTGCTTCTGGATTCTTTTCTGCTGCTCGGTATTTTCAGCAACACTTTATGAAATTAAACAAACAAACAAACGGGAAAAAAAAAACCCACCAAAATGCTTCTCCCAGTTGTGGAGGGGGCTGCAATTTATTCATAGCTGGGGAAAAGGATCCCATCCTTCCAAAGCCTTCCCTAGCTTAAGCACTTTACCTGTTCTCCTGGTTGTACTTTTTGCCTGTGGTTTGCATTATTACTTGCTAAATACATTAGAAAATGCTCATCAGCTTGCTCGGCAGCTTGGGGATGTTTGTGTGGTTGCCCACACACATACGCACACGCACACACAAACACGCAGCAATTTTATAAATAAATCACAGTCACAGGGGTGAGAAGAGGGCGTGTGGTGCCTTGGAAGGGAGAAGAACAGCAAAAAAGGAAGGACATCTCCAGGATCAGAAAATAGGGGCTGTCAGAGTTGCTCTGCACCTCTCAATGCCCATGACATGGCCACCGCTGTTGATCATAGAAAGTGAGAGACAGGGACACCAGCCTGGGGTGCTTTTTCCCTTGTCCATATAGGTGAGGAGAAGTCTAATCCCTCAAGACAGGCAAAAACCAGGCCTAAATTACCACCCTACATGCTTTACACCTCAAATGAGACAAGCCTTGCTGGAAGAGGTAATATCTTTTATTAGATCGAGTGATACAATTGGAAAAAAATAGACAAGCTTTCAGGCACACGAGGAAGTCTGTCTTTTTTTTTTTTTTCCCCAGCTATATCAGCTGGACTAATAAAAGATATTACCTCTCCTTACAAATGTGGTCTCATTTATAACCTTAGACCATCACCGCTAAAGCTACAGCATGACTTCTGCCTTAAATATACACAAAGCTCTTTGCAAAGCTGGATATCATAAATTCCTCTTTACACATAGCAAACTAAGGAAGAACAAGGTCTAGGAACGGGATCAGGTAGGATACAGAAGGTTAGTAAGAGGACTGGGCTAGAAATAGGCTCCTAATCCCTTCCTACCTACCTTTGAATGAAGACGACTCTGATGCAGCACCACATCAAATGCTTATTTTGCCTTCTTGCATTAATTTTGGATTGCTAGAGAGGTGTTCTGAAAGTGAAGTCCTGTAGTTCTGTTTCAAAACAGCAGGAAAAAATATTTTTGCAAGAAGCTGAAATGTAGTCCTAGAATGGACTGCCAGAGATAGTTAAGAATAAGATCACAATTTTTAGAATTCAAAGGAAAACATATGCAGGATCTTTGTTCAGGTGTAAGAAACCAGCTGCTGATTTAATGAAACAAATAAAGTTAAAAAATAAAAAGGTGCAATTTTCTTGGTGAAATTAAAGGCTTACTGCACTATTTCTTTTTGTCTTTTAATCTTTGAAAGAGGACATTGAGCTTCGAACTGCAAAAGAGGAAAAGAAAGAAACAAAAGAACATTTTTCTGTCTACTCTCTTAGTAGTTTACATAAATAAATGCATCTGTTTGTGTATCTGTGTTTCTGCATATTTCGTGAATGTGGGTCTTTCGCTACTACTCATGGTTGTTTTGCTTTCTGAAAATATGAACAGCATGGTTCCCATCTCCCAAAACCTTTCTAGGGGAGGAGATGAGAAAAGAGAGGAGAGATAGCCAGCATGGCCTGAGAGAACCCAGGTGGTGACTCGCGACATGAACCGGTGAAGTGTTTTCTGCAAGGGACAGCGCGAGGGCAGAACACGAGTGCAGAGCTGAACCAAGGGAAGGGGAGTGTGAGCAGTGAGGGTGAGAGCTGGGGAAAATTATCTGTAGCTTGGCTATGGAAAATAAACAACTTGTGAGCACGATAAGCTGACAAGTGGGGATGGGCAGCAAGCCTGGAGTGGCACCTGGGGAAGGGACAGGATCTGGGAGTGGATCTAAGCTTGTGATCCAAACACCTACACCTGTACCTGCAACCAGACGAGGAAGGCTGGGAAGCCAGGATGAAGAACTGGTCTTGGATGCAAGCCCAGTGAGTGAAAGCCTGGGCGCTTCACTTGAGCAGCAAAGGCAGAGGCCAAGGATAGAGGCCCGAGCCAGGGGTGTGAGCTGCTCGCCCAGCAATTGGACCTGTATCTTTTGTTGCAGTAGAGTCATCTGGTTGCTAGTGGCTCAGCTATTTCTTTTTTAATTTAGAAGCTACTGCCAGAAGTCCTGTCCCTGGATCGGTGCAGAGGAAAAGACAGGGGAATGACACACCGGTTGTGCAACTCCTTTTTGAATAAACTCATGAAATCTAATTCTACCAGCACCTTTCTGGCCTTTTTCAATGAGCCAGTCATTTAACAGCATTTAACAGCATCTCCCATTTAACAGCACAAAGCAGCTGTTATATGGGAGAACAGATTGAGGCTAATACAATACACATTCCCCTCCAAACAAGAACCCAACAGTCCTTCTTCAATTTTTTTCTTTTTTTCCCCCATCTGCAAACACTGTCAGTAAAGCTGAGTAAATATATAAATAATTAAACAAACAAATACTTTCTCTGCTGCCCCCAGGCCTTTGAAACTGAGACTTAGTTGGATTTCAGGCAATCAAACAGCATCGCGTTCACACGCTCACACTGCACGCAGGCTTCCTCTCCACCTTTGACAGAATATCATTGACTTGAGTGCACTGTGATGATTTCAAATAGACTAGGGGTTAGATAATCGACTCTACACACACACATAACCTCATGCAAACTCCTGCTCCTTCATTTATTTCATAAAACACATGAGCACAGATGGGATGGAAATACCAAGAAAGACCCCAAACAAACAAAACAACACCATGTACATTGGTACTGATGAACGAACTAAAACTATAACTGAAATAATTAAAAAAAAATAAACCACAAGAAGCCTGATTCATTTGTTTGTCAGGTCTTTGCTGCAGGTGATCACCTGAAACCCTCCTCTTTGATGAAAATATTACTAAATTTATTTTTTGTGGCTGGATGCCTAAGGACACTGGGATGTTGTTTATTCCCCACAACCTACCCCTTGGGTAGCAGCAGTGGAAACTCCCTTCTGGGCTACCTTGCTCTGCCAAAGTCAGGGATATTCACATCCCTGCTTAAGGATTCACACAGTGTCTGTCTGTTGTTTGTGAGGCTGGGTCAGAGTCTAACTATTGACTCCACAGAGTGTTGGGTCGGTGCTCAGCAAATGGGCGACGACTGCCAATTCCATCTGCCTGTACTGAGGGCAGGAGTACACTTGTCTAGAAGGAACTTGCTCTTTTTACTGACCCAGTGAAGGCAGATACCTTCAGCTTGATCCAAACTGTGTTGCAAACAATAGGTTTGGATCAGGCCCTGAAAGAAGAAAGGTGGGATGCAGCCCTTCATCAAATCCTTGCTTTGCAGCTCCCTCAGTTGCCATAACAATGAAGAGTATGTATGTGATTCACTAAAAGAAGGTGAAAAAAATATAAATCAAGATCCTGAATCAGTGAATGATGACATTCCTGTAGACAGAGAAATTACAAAGGCTGAATCCTACTCACACAAAAAAAACCTGGCAAAATTGCCATTGACCCTTTCTTAACAAAACAGGGACAAATATGCATTTACAAGCAAAATGAGCAAAGCTAATTTTCCATGCCCCTACTGAGTGTTTTTTGAAAGCATGTTTTCCAGATCTACACTGAAAGGAGTTCTCATATCATACATTTACCATCAGAGATATACCAAAACCTTTACACAGAAAAAAGTAAATGTCAAATTTATGCCATTATCTTCTCCCTCATTTAAAAAAAAAAAAAAAAAAAAAAAAATTAATTCCAGCTGGCCTAATATTGCAGTTGGGGAAATGAAAGATCAATAGCTCACTAGAGCCAATGGGGATCTTTCCATTGATTCAACAGGTTTCAGTTCAGGCCTGAAGGCACCGAGCTTAAGTGACTCCATCAGAGAGTGTTGGTGAGTAATTATCCACGCTGTGATTAGAACCTAGGCATCCTCACCGCCCGCCCTCACCCACCAGATAATGCCCTTCCTTTGAATGAAGCTGCAGGCACAGGCAGCAATTTAAACACAGCAGCTCTGAGGTGTATTAACCATTACAAATAATTCAGAAGGAATGACAATGCTTATGTTCCTTGTTTTTTATTTGTTTGTTTTATTTGCTGTTAACTTTTCCAAATCCCTAGCAGAATGTAGAAACTGGCATCACTCTGGCACCCTTTTCTCCTGCAAGATCTTTCGGTACCTTTTCTGCCAGGGTTCTGCGGGCTGACTCACTTCTTTTTTTTTCCCCTTCTCTGTTAATTACTATACTTGGAGTTCAATAATTTCTAAGATACTCTTTTTTTGGTATCAAAATTGGCTGTATCCTCTCTTATAAATAAACTTGAGGCAATGGTACGCTTTTAAAGACTTTGTCAAAAGATTTTTGTTGATTGTCTTGCCCATTCCTCATTTCCACTCCTACTTTTCTCATTTATTGCCAGTATCTTGAATGAGGTTTCTTTTTCTAAAAAGAAAAAAAAAATCCATATAAATAGTAATAAAAAGGAGATAGGAAGAAGGAAAGCAAAGTAAAAAAGTAACCAAGCTCCCTCTGAATGCACAAAACACAACAAATCCCACTGAATAGCATAATAGAATAACAATATATCTTTATAAAAGAGGGTGAAAAATTGCATCTTCTTCCATGTATTATTGAAGATGGAATACGATCAAATAAATCGCTTTTAAAACCAATTAAATACTCACAAAAGAAAAACACTTGCCCTGTAAACTGGGAAAAAAAAGGCATAATGAAATGCAAACCTTCTCAAAACTTCCATATGGACACTGCAACGAGAACAGTTGAAGCTGAATGGTGTAGCAGAAGGAGTGAACTAGCTTACCAGATAAGGCAGGCTATTGTTGCAGAGGGAGTAGTTAGGAAATTCGGATGGAGCCAGGTCTGTGTGTCTGGGTTTAGGTGAGTCACAACCTTAAGTCTGTCACACCGCGTGTGATCGGCCGCTCCTGCTTCAACCAGCGGCGTCTTGCAGAACTGCCCGTAACTTCGGGCCCAATCCAAACACTGCTGCAGGCAAGGCAGAGTTTTTTTCTGGACTTCAGCAGGCTTTGGGGCAGGTGTGTGGCTGCTCTGCAAAGTCCTTTCTTATCAATTATAGAATTTACACAGGGTAGAACATATGTTATTTCCGCCATGTTTTCCCCCCATCCCTTAAGTGCTGATAAAGGTGTGGGGAAAATAAAAATGAAATACCTTGATTGCAATTCTGTATTGAAAAAGAACTCTCCAGGATTAATCCTATTTTGGCGGGGGCTAAAGTTGTTGACCAAAATGCTCCTTGATGCTAGAAGTTTCTCAGGTCCCTGGTTTTAGTGCACCTGCCTGGCCAAAACTCGATCCTAGAGCAAAGCAAATCCAGTTTCCTTCTGTGTTGGATGAAATAATGAGCAGGAATCAGAGCCTAGGCAGGAAAACTGATTTTTTTTCTCTAGGTTAACTTTCAGAGACATGCAAACCAATTCAATCTGCTCGGCAAAGGTATCTCACTCTCCCCCTCCTTCCTCCATGCACCATTTCAAAGAACTGCATCTTTATCTTATTATATTATTAGAATCAATCAATATTATTAATATTACATGTGGGCAATTCTGTAAATTCTTTATAGTTCTCCTCCCCGCCTGTTAACAGCAGGTACATTATACAGTCTCTGGTTAGATTGGTCAACTAGGCTATCGATAGTCTTAATAAGCAATACCTATATTGTGACCTTTGCTCACAGAACTGAATCTCTCATATAGGGCTGTCAGATTCCTTAAAGAAATATTGATAAGTTCATTACTGTATTGCTACATATAATTTTAGGTGTGATTTTTACTCACCCTGAAGCCTCTAGTAACCTAACACTTTTTTTTTCTTCCTAAAGCATTGGCCCTTTTACAATTGATCAAATAGTGAATTAGAACATTATAGAGAGGAAACATAATCAGGGGATTTCTACAAGCACACTGTGATATATCTTTTGATCTTCTGACAACCTTCATCCCTCTCGATCCTAGGAAGGAAGCACTGTTTTATAGGGATATTATTAGGCTGATGCTGCTTTATACATCTACCTGCAAGAAGCTACCGAGTCCGACAAAGATATTTGTGTGCGTTTGCAGTGAGTGATGCATATTATGTGATGCGAATCTATCCTTAGGGACTGGAAAGGAGAGGAACTATGTGCAAATGTAAGTCTGCCCTTTCGATACATGCATGCATACACAGTCACTGTGTAGTATATACACAGGCATTTGAATTAGAAACAGGCCAAATATGCAGTCAGATCTCATCAGACCAAGTCTGTCTGCAAAGCTCCGTTTTTATTCTGTTTGAAGAAGCTTCATGTCCAGAGTTATCTGCCCCTGTGCACTTGGAAGTCAGCCTGGTAGTCTCTAAAATATTTTGGATTCTCAGACGCAATGTACAAATAAACCAGAGATGAATTAATTAAGTCTGACTGTATCATTAAAATAGTTTAATGAGCAAATGGTTACGTATCATATTAAACTCTGCATATAATTCCAGGAATACCCTCTTAAGTCACCTGCCACTTTCACATAAGAGTATGTTCTCTGTACTGTCTTTTCTAAAGAAATTATTCAGAAACCTATATTAGCCTGTCTGTACTGAATGCATGTTTTCATTAACATGCACATAAAATGAATAGTTGCATGTTTGTGGCATATACAAACATCAGCTACACTTCTATCTCACTGCATACGCAGTTTTCCTATAAAAGTTCATTGTCAGCTACACTTTTTGCGTATTTTTCTTAGGTTTTTATGTTATTTTTATGTTTTCTTGATTTAAATAAAGAAATTGAATACCTTAACCATGTAAAGGAATAAGAATAGTCTGCACTGCAAACTGTGTCTGCCCTACATCTTGGTCTAGTAAACCATAAACAACTTTCCTTTGACAAAATACTTCGAAAGACCTTACCATGAAGGACCCCATCACCACAACCGTATATCCCTGGAGGCATCAAAATTGCCAACAAAGTCATCTATTTAATAGTAAATGTTAAACAATGACTTTCCGTGTTCAACAAAGGAGGGAGAAATAAACAGATAAGGGTGAGGTAGATCGAAATCTGCATGCCTCATTGGCTGAGCTGTCGGATATTTCTAATGCATCTGAAGGGTTTGTTACTAAGAACCTGTTAAGTATCTTTAAACCTTTGATCTGTAGCCAGTCTTAACAAAGGTGACAATTAATTACAGAAGAGTGCATTGCAATAAAGTTACATCGTGGTCAGTTTATATATACTGTCCAAAGCTGGTTCACAGAAGTCACTGTCAATTAAAGTCTTCTTGGAGTCCAGTTCATTATCAATTTTTCCCCCTTGCCTTGATCAATATTTTTGGCTGCTTCTGCTTGACAAACTTAACACAATGTCTATATCTATATGTCTTGCCATTCATTTACATGGAATAGATGGCCGTATATGATTTATTTTTAGCTACTACATATGGTCAGGCACTTTATTTGAGAGGTTTAGAGCTCTCATCCATCTTTATTTTAAGGAGCGACAATAATAAGCCCTCTCTTCCTTCAAGGGGATGTCAGCTGGATATAATGAATGCACATTAAAAGCTACATTCACCTGTGTGTGCATTCAGGCTGTGGCTCACAGTGACAAAAGCAAACAAATGCAATCTCTGTGGTGACATCCTGACTCCAGACCACACCAAGAGATGCAGCGCAGATAAAGTGACTCAGTAGATCCTGAGATCCCCAAAATGTGACGATGGCTCCCCGGGAGCTAGAGGGAAAGAGAGACCCTTGTAATATATAGCCCAGCTCAGTAAGCAGAGCAATGGTGGAAGAAAACCAGAACTTTTACTCACCATGGTTAATATTTTTCCCTTTTTCTGCAGCAGATTTTAGTGCATAAGGGTCAGCCCACCATGACAAAACCCGGCAACAGTCGTACAAGCATCAGTGAGGCATTTAAGTGAGTGAGAAATGTGTTAGAGATCAGGCTTTTGTCAGTTCCTTAGCTTTGTTTTAGTTTTAGTTCCACTTACAGAAGTAAAGCTAAGTTAAGGGACAAGCCAGCAAGCGCAGAAATTAGTAGCATTAGCTGCGGTGGAGGTTTGCTATATGAACCCATAATCCAGAATTTTAAAAGGAATGTGAAACACTGAGTAAGTGCAAACCTGCAGCAGGATTTCCAAATATGAAGCCACCTAAGCGATGTCAGACATCTCACTGCGTTCTGCCCAGCAAGCGGGTAACAGGCCTTCGCCCCCAAAGTAAAGGTGACGCAGAGATTAATGAAGCACCATCTATTTGTTAAAGTCAGGATTCTGCTTAGTTTCCTTAACACCTTGCTTGCTTAGTGCAAACTCTTACGGGGCAGAAACCACACAGTGCTTGATGGACAGGTCATGCTGAGCTCTGCAGCCCCCTGCTTTTTTGGAATATTAGTTTGAGGCTATAGCCAACACTTGCATGGGTCTTTGGGCATCTGATGCTTTCTCTCTATTTTAAATGCAGGTAAGCGGTCCAACAGCCTAGATCATCTCCCCCACTTTTTCTCCCTTGGAACCCTTACTGCCTGTCGCATACACCCGCCTCGGTTCACACTTGATTGACGGGAGGGACAGTAACAGCTCCTTTAGTGTCGTTATGGTCTGTCGGGTCAGTGCGGCTGGTGTGCGTGCGCACAGGGTATGCATGATAAAAAAACACCCNTATGCATGATAAAAAAACACCCTGATGTCTTGCTGAAAAATGTGGCTGCATGTTTCCAGCTCTTAAGGCTGGAGGAGACCCTCCTTGATCACTCAAACCCTTTCTGTCCCTTGCTCTTGACCACTATGAAGAGAGACTTCTCTGCCTGCCCTCCCTGATAGGTACAATCTGCTTTTTGGTTGAGACACTTTCCGCAATCTTTCTCACTCTTTACCCAGACAAAATTTCCAGGTGCTCTCTGACAATCTCCTTCAAAAGACTATTCCATCACCTGCCTGGCTTTTATTATGCCATGCAATTTGAATCCCCTGCTAAAGAAAGCCCAGTCGGTGGCACTGGCCACTAGCAGATGCGGGATACAGGACCAGATGAACCGCACTTCTCATGCAAGGTGACAAGGATCCTCAATTTTTCCCTCTACTTCAGGGCTGAAATTTCTGATCTTTTCTGGCTTGATAAGGGAAAAAATTGACATGAAACTAAACCAAACTGCCCCCTGTTCCTATTGTTTCTTGCAGAAATTGGTGAGTTACTGATTCATCCCTTAATTAAAACCTTGGTAGGGACAAATAAATACTATAAAATTTGGTTATTCCTAATTAGTTTGTTGTTTGTTTGTTTGTTTGTTTTTAAGAAAGAAAAGTATACTTTTTTATTCCATAAAATGGCCAAAGGCACCAGTATATGTAGATATTGAGGGACAGAAGCAATCGTAATCTGTAGAAGTGTAAGAAAGGTAAGTCTAACCTGGAGAAATGTAAGAGAAGAAACAAAAGCTGTGAACACACAAACTTTAATTTCTTTCTTTTTTCCGCATTAATGTAACTTTTAAACAAATACGTCTTGTAAGGATGATTAGTTCATATAGTAGTGGCACTAGCTGAAGAACAGCTTTCAGTGCAAAACTTGACAGGCAAGCAAGAGATCCCAGAAAATTAGAGTTTGTATTGGAAATGCTGACACAACCGTAACAACAGCATCATAACTGGCTGCAGCTGCTTTTATAAACCAGAATCCATGTCCAGTCCCCTGGAAAAAAAGAGTTAACATATACCCTTCTAATTTACAGAGCAATCTGGGCTATCTGTTTGACATTATCAAAACACATAAACGCTCATTTGTACAGGAGATTTTAATGAACGGGGTTGCTTTTTTCCTCTCTTCCATCAAGCTATCCAATTGCATTGTGATTGTTTTAAGGGGTTGTTCTTTAGACCTAGGGCTTAAAGTCTTCTCTGTTTTATTCCAGTTTATTTGTGTGTTTACCTCCCTAAAACTTGTTTGGTTTACTGCCATACTAAATGCTGTATGTGTTGCTTTCAGCCAGGCAAGTCTTATGCTTCAATTATGGAGGAGTTTATTAAGCACCTGTATTGCGTTGTGCTTCTTTTCAACTAAATTTCCATTTCCCAAAGGCTGTACACATGAATGTGTACACATCTCTTTTTCTATATGTATACACACACAAATCTATACATTTCTGCATATAAACATACACATCATCTTAACTGAATGCTCATTTTCATTGCGCCTTTGAATTTCTGATATATCCAAAACCTTCATAAACCTCTTAATCTTAACAAGGTTTTAATTTTTCTATCATCTATCTTTGTAATCAGACAGAACAGAATATAATGAATGGAAGCCTTGTTTCCCTACCCCAGAGGCATCTTAAATTTCAAAATTATTTATACTTTGAAGAAGGTAAAGCTGTAAAAGAACGAAACTATTCTCTTCATACTGCATTTTTTCTATCTGCATTGAATGCTTACAGAGTGAGGGTTCGGGTCAGGTAGGAAAAACACCCCAACCACAGGACTATAGCAGTGGATTTCAAGAAGGTTTTGGAGGATTTGTGCTTTTTCCACTCCTAAATAAGGGTTGAAAGAGTGTTGCTGGTCTCAAGTCTATGCAAGACTCCTGCTTCCCCAGTGCACACTATCTCCACACTTTAAGTGCATTCGCCCGCATGTGTTTCAGTAAATCTCATTTAAGTGTGGAATGCTGATTTCTTCTGACTTCCTAAATAGAATATTATGGAGACCTGTGTGTTTTAAATTAAAACATTTCCCAGGCCTTGGGTAAAAGCAAGCTTCAATAGAAAAGACTGTTTAAACCTACGGGGACAGTCCTATATTTAGATTACATTAATTCATAAATATTATACTAAATACCACTTAAATTGGCCTTAAATGACTTCAAAGATAATGCATTATAATATGGCTGTCCTGAGAGCACTAACCTTTATATCTCCCAGTAACTCAGCCTTTAAGCATACAGCTAGATAAGACGAGGGGAAGTTATGAATGAATGTCTTGCTAAATTGTTAAAGTGTGATTAGTTAACTCAGTGCATGTGTGTGCGTGTATGTGTGAGCGCGTGGGTGGGTCAGCTCAGCCCCGGTAGATTTCTACCCGTGCCTCTCCGCACACAGCCTCTTCCCAACCCTAGAGCAAAGTACCAGAGCAGGAGCCTCTTCCTGCCCCGTGTGGAGAGAAGCGAGGATGGGGGAAATATGCAGCAGCTACGCTTGTGCCATGAAAGCTCATTTTCTCGAGGATCTGGCAATCCTTTCCTGACTTCCCCCACATGCTGCTTTCCCCGTACCCTTTCTCTCTTTGCGTATCTGCAAGAGAATCATAATCCCCTGCCTTTTTCCTGGTGTCTGTGCAGGTATCAGCCAGAGCTGCTGGTGAGAGATCCTGGGACTTCACTCTCCTTTTGTGATAGTTTTTCTTGGAGGAGGGCATAGTAATGTACTTTAGGTTCTTAATTTTCAATTTCCTCCTGCTATACAGGGGCACCACAATAGGATATCTTAATAATATTTTCAAGAATACACCTCTTTTGATCTCGTTTCAATGGATTTACACCTGAAATTACTCTGGTTGCTGTTTTTTTACTTTAAGCTAATTCCTCTCTCTTCCCTTCTCCTAGAACAATCCCACCTTCTCCCCCTCTACACCCAAGGTTTGTTCTCTGC
>VXBQ01013722.1:523937-535768 GCA_013400175.1 Phainopepla nitens
GACCTCATAAGGAGAATTAAAATAATTTAAAACTGCACAATGGTACTAAAAAAATTATAAGATGCATAAGCAACATTATGGAAAGAACAACTGCTCTGTAAAAAACTCTGAAGAACTGACACTCTTCAGATCATGCACAAAGATCTAGGTACACAAAAGCTTTTTACTGTTTAACTCATAAACAAATGTATTTGATCCAGGAACTAATCATAATATGTATAAAAAATATATGCTAGTTTACCTCAAATGAGATTTCCCATACATATTAATTTTACAAGGAATTTATACAGTAGGCTTTTCTTATTTTGCATGGTATATTTAGGTACCAAAATCAGGATGAGAAATAAATACAAAAATTGGTTTCTTAGTGTAGCACCACTTAAAAGGTCCATTTCTTGAGAACTTTCATGACTTGTGCATTTGTCTATTTTGTGGGCAATGTGGAAGCCTCAGTGCTTTCAATAGGTAGGACTTTTAAATTGTCTGATTTGTAAACTATGAAAACGATGGCAATTTGCTACTGTAATTATTCCTTAAGTGGAGAGTTTGGCATTTTGTAAAGCAGATAATAGTTCAGAAAATGGATTCATGAGATGTTGTTGGGTATTGTCAGCTCAAAAAAATAGGCCATTTTCTCTCAGATAAGCAGCTCTGGTTTTCCCATTTCTTCCTAAGGTTCATGACACTACCCATTATTTGGCCCTAAATCCAGTTCCTTACAGCTCTGACATCTTGGGTATTTGCATGTCATCTTAGGGAGAACAGAAAAATAAAAATTAAAAAAAAAAAAAAAGAAGCAACCGAGAAAAAGAAAAACTGAAAACCAACTAACAACCTTTTGTTTCCCCTCCCCCCCAAAAAACCCCAAACAAAAACAAAAGCAAATAAATTTAAGCCAATCAAACCCTCAAAAAGTCCAAAATCACTAGCTTTTTTTTTTTTTTCAGATATCAAGAAGAAAAAGATATTGCTTATCCCATCTGCAGATTTCTGGTAATAGTTTGTTGATTAAGCTCTAAAGCTCTGATAAGCTGTAGTAAAAATTCAAGATCTCAGTGTGTCACCTGCGGTGACCAGGACTTGACTGATGCACAGGCTTCTAAAACTGACAAGTTCCTTGAGTTCTTTGAGATATCTTAAATTTCTGCTGCTAAATTCAATTTCAGCTCCAATTGCAGTTTGGGTGGTGGGCTCTGAAACTCAGCATTTTGATACCTGAATGCAATGACTCTCCTGTTCTCTCCCTGGTATACATCCTTTTTCCTCTTCTCGAGTGAGTTTTGCTTGGAAAAGAGGAGGAAATTGCTTGCTGCACATATGAGAAAGAGCAACCTGGCTTGAGAATGCTGGAAACAGCTCGGGACAGGAAATTTATAATGCAGGAAGAACAGAGGAGAAGGAATGAAAAATAAATTTGAATTAGGTACTGTTGAGGAGGAAAGGAGGGAAACTAAAAATGGACTGGACAGTTGATGCATTTAATTAAAAATAAATGGGGTATGAGACAAGAAGGAAAGAAGGATCTGAGGATGGATACTGTGCTGTGGCAGAAACCATTGTGGCCATACAATATATGCAAGAAGGGCAATTAACCTAATTCATGAAAATGCTGAGTCTTCAGTGACAGATGAATTCACTACAGCAAGATTTTGAATATGCAAAAGGAAGTGTAAAGCAAACCACACTGTTAGGTCAAGTACTGGCCACTTTCATAGAGAATCTGTGATTTTAATCTGCAATATCTCATTGCCTCAGTTTCCCAGTATATAGGATATGCCATCAAAACAATGAAGAACAGTAAAGTAATCCCTTGATCTATCCATCCACTGAAAAGGAAGGCAATTTTTTAAAATAAAGCTTTTTAAAAGAAACAAAAGGACCCTTTTAGTGTTTTTTCTCCTTCCCCTCCAATTAAGATGTATTATGAAAATAATGACCATTTCCTTTTGTTAATAAAACAACTTTTCAATACAATGTTTTTTTAAACTCCCTGGGAGCAAAATATCTGACTAAGTTAAAAATATACCTCCATCCTTCACATGAGTATTTAATCATATAAACTACTTCAGTTTTTAGTTCTACTCATCTATGCTGCCTGTTTTCCTCAGAGTCATGTGAGAGGAGCTAGAAATAAAACATAAGTCTGTGAATCTTTCCTGTTGCAAGCTAGGAAGCTGCCAACACAGTGCTCCTTGATGCAACGGGGAGTGGTGTTCTTTTATTTTTCTCCCCGAGACGCACATTTGCAGCATCTAAACTCACTTCCCCAAGCAACCATCAGATGGTAGCAATGCTTGTTTGCTATCTACCATGGGCCTGATTCAAAATGGGATGCAGAAGCCCAGGCATTACCTCCAGCCCCAGCAGCTACCCAGTTTCCTTTCGAGAGTGCCCTGGTGTTAGAGTTTCGGAGGACACAGAAAGCTGCAGACCCGAGTGTTAATGCTGAGCTAGACACTATGCAAAGCAAACTGATCTTATATGCACAGAGTTGTAGCCAATAGCCCCATGCATGAGGGAACAGATGAAACCCAAGGGAAATGCAGATGTCCTGTCCCTGGGTTTGTTCCCTGGGTTTTGGTTTGCTGCAAAGAAGGACTCCAAGGGGTGTGGAAATGAAAATACCAAGAAAATTAACTTAGGACCTTGAAACTAGCTGTAGTAGAGACTCTCAGGGAAATCGATCCAATGTCGCAAAAGGGTGATAGAGCAGACTCCTGTAGCATGTAGGAGTCCTTGGTGAAGTGATAAAAAGCTTTCTTATCGCAGGCCTGGCCTAAGGTCACTGAAAGGTCATGGAAAACAGCTGTCTCCGAGGGATACTGTTAGTCAAGCATCATCCTTGAGGGTGAGGATGGGATTCAGAGCCTCTGATTCTAAATGTCACACAGTCAGACACTTAAGCCTTCCCATCTGAGTTCCCTATGCAGCCCATGGGGAGACAGAGACACAGAGAGAGAGGGAAAAAACTTTTCCTGGTGAAGGTTCCTGGCTTGAGGTGTGGAAAAGCACGCAATAGAGGTGTCTGCTTTTCTCCACTAGACAGAAATGGATCTTGTTTTACTTGCTTAGATTTTGATCCTGATTTTAGGTGTATGAGGTGGTTTAAATCAATGCCTGTGTTTTTCATTAAAAGGTGCAATTCCCAACATTTGTTCTGCTTTACTGTCCTAGGCAAAAAGAAAAAAGAAACAAACAAAACCAACTTTATAAAATGTAGGCAAATGACATCTTGTCACAAATATCTGTAAACATCATAATTACTTCATCAGCAATTTTAAATTTAATTAGGCCTCTCTAGTTTCTTAAATCACTGAGTTTCTCCTGAGATATCAGTGGTATTGGGACTTTCATTAGTACTTAGAATCCGTGCTTGTTTACTCATGCTATTTTTGCCAGAACTGACGCCTTTAAAATGTGCCACTGCTGCTTGAAAGCACCAGATCCAACTGTTCTTGGACAGCTATCTTTTTGTGTTGTCTTGCTTTGCTGTTTGGTGCTTGTGTGATGGTTTTTTTTGGCAAAAAGATCCCTTTTATTTTGCCTGTGTCCTCTTTGTCAGCACATATCTTTTGCCTGGTATTCCCATCATTGCTGAGGTGAGCAGCTCTGGTTCTGGCAGGACTGGCAGCAGAACACACTGGTGCAGTGCAGTTTCCTGACCCGAGAGAAGCTCTGGAGAAGATGGGAGAGCTGCTGGAAGCCCACAGATCTTGTGGTTTTGGATGACAGAAGCCAGGTGGGGCCAATGGCAATGGTGGCCAAGCCTCTGCCCCTGTGAAATAAGACCTTAGGGAGCAGGAGCAACCAGGAGTGACACCAGCAAGGTGGGAAAACAGGGCCCGACACAGCCATCAGGGCAAAGACTGCCAGTTTGGGCAGCAGTTCCTGCAGAAAGGTATGCAAGGAGGGCACTGAAGCCCTGTCAGCTCTCTCAGGGAGCAAAGTTGTCCACAGGCAGAAAGGCACGACCTCTGTGAGCTCCACGCCCACTGTGACTGAACCAGCCACCCAGGCAGAGCTCTGGGAAAGCACCCAGCTGCAGAGTGGGCCTGGCTCTTAGGCCAGTGAGAGGTCACCCAGGCAGAGAAGCCCCTCCGTCTAGTGAAACATTCCGGGAGGAGAGGAGTGGTTTGAGGAGTGTTAGGGAATGTGAGACAGACGGGCTGGCATTGTACCCTGACTTCCCTGAGACAGGCCTGACAGGCAGACAGACAGATGGACAGACAAAACACAGGTCCCAGTCCTCTCCCCACCTGATTGAACATGCTGACTGAAGGGACAGAGGGCAGTGGGGACGAACCCCTGCCCAGGACAGCAGGTGTGTCTATGGCTGCAGACCAGCCCCACTCCTTAGGGAACACTGCTGCTGCCCTCGGGCCCAGTTATGAAGATGAAGGGAAGGACCGTCTCTGGCAGGGCCCTGAGATCAGTATTCACAATTGATTTCCCAGGTGGCACTTATGCAGTTCCAACAAGAAGTCCGACAGCTCTCTGACAGGAGAGACTTCAAGGCCTGGGGATAAGTGGCTAAGGGCTCAGAAGCACCAGCAGTGGTCTCTACTATCCTCCCAGCTGCGGGAATTATGAGGGAATATACAGGAAGAAACATGGTTTAGCTTCTTGAACCACTGGTATGCTGCAAGAGATGGTTTTAGCCTCACCAGAAGGGAAAGAAGGAGGCAAGGAAGGTAGCCATGTATGTTAGGGAGTGTTTTGGTTGTCTAGAGCTTAATGATAGCTGATAATTCATGGGTAAGGATCAAGAGGAAGGCCGAGGCAGATAACAACTAGTCTTGTTGGTAATAATATGATCACAGAATGGACTGGGTTGGAAGGGACGTTAAAAACCCCTCAGTTCCAACACCCCTGCCATGAGCAGGAACACCTCCCACTAGCCCAGCTGACTCAGAACTAGAGGCAATACTCCAGGTGGGGTCTCACCAGAGCAGAGTAAAGGAACACCTTGCACCTGATCCTGTTCAGTGTCCCCAGGATCCCACAGACATCATTGTCACTGGGAGATCTGTAGCAGGTTCCCATGATGGTATCTGCATTATCTATTTGTCCCTGGACTTATCCAGGGCTCTCAGCTGTGCCACTGCCAGCTGGGAGCTCCGTGCATTCTAGCCCTTCCATTACAAACAGTGCCAGCCCTCCAGCTCTCCTGCCCTGCCTATCTCCCCTGAAGTACCTGTAACCCCTCAACAGGGCACTTCAATCTCTCAATGTCAAATCTGTGGGACAGGGTCAAATCTTTGAGTTCATCCTGGGGCTATGGGGCAACCATAAAACCAATTCTTTATCCATCTAGTGGTTCACTTGTTGAATCCATCTCAGTTTGGGGAGAAGGATGTTGAGGGCCACCATGTGAAAGTCTTTACAGAAGTCCAGATCTATATCCCTTTCCTTGTCTTCTGACATAGTCACCCATCATAGAAGGCCACTAAGTTGGTCAGGCAGCCACAGCTGTACCCTGGAAATAGTAATCATGAAACAATAGAATTTTTAAATCTTGGAGAAGTAAGCAGGATGGGCTCAGCAACACTAACACTTTGGACTTCTGGAGGACAGACTGTCCCACTTAAGAGGCTGGGCTCCTCACAAAAAGAAAGGTATTGAGGTGCTGGAGAGTGTCCAGAAAACGGTAACAGAGCTGGGGAAGGATCTGGAGCATAAGTCTGATGTGGAGCAACTGAAAGAACTGAAGTTGTTCAGTTTGGAGAAAAGGAGACCTTATTGCCCTCAGAAAGTATCTAAAAAGAAGTGAGGTTTAGTAGTTTCTACCAAATCTAAGCAACAACACAAGAGGAAATGGCCTCAAGTTGTGTCAGGGTAGGTTTAGACTGGATATTAGGAAAAATCTCTTTATGGAAAGGGTTGTCAAAATTTGGAATAGGCTGCCCAGGGATATGATTGAATCATCACACCTGTAGCTATTTACAAAACATGTAGATGTGGCTCTTAGGGAGATGGTTTTGTGGTGGATGTGACAGAGCTGGGTTAATGATTGGACTCCATGTTCTTTAAAGTGTTTTTCAATATTAATAATTATATGATTCTATGGTTCTAAGGAGACAACTTCATTAAACCACAGGATGGATGCTTGGGGCCTCTTTAATGCTTAATATATCTAATTCCCATCAGTAAATTACAAAACTGTAGCCCACTGTCAGACTTTTTGATCGCAGGTGTACTATATTTAGCAAAAATAGATTTGGCATGTCTGATTACCTGTTTAGCCATAATGTCTCCTAGTAAGCTCTCAGGGAAGTTAGAATAATATTCTAGAACAAGTACTTTATTTTCCTCTGTCAGCATAACCAGACCTATGTCAGCTTTGCTCCAGAGAGCCTTTTCTTTTTTTCTTCCTGGACTTATATTTGTGGCATGTGTAGCAAGTCTTGACAACTTCTTAAATGTCAATTTATATTTGTCTAGCTGTTTGTTTTTGGGGGTTTTTTTGTTTGTTTGTTTTTGTGTTCTTTTTTTTTTTTTTTAATAGATCTTTTAGCTTTTTTCGCAGGCTTTTCAATTCTTGACTGGCCCTAGTAGATTCCCAGAATTAGTTGTTATGTCTGAGTGCAGCCACAAAGTGGGAAAAATGGAAATGGTCTGAACTTTTATCCTTGTCAGCAGGCAGCACAGTCAACTTGGTTACCCTGGTGGTGTCTCACTAGAACCTGGATATTGTGTTTTACCTCCCAAGAGGTTCAGCTTCTTTTTCAGAGAAGTTGTTTAGCAAGTGCAGTATGATTGTGTTGTAAGGCATTTGTTTGTGTTAAATCAAATAAGCTCAGAGGAGATCTCTGCACTGTGTTCCTTCACACCTCCAGCAGATGTTCCAGAGAGAGGGACTGAAGTTTCAGCTGTCTGCAGTGTATAGTTTTATCTCACAAATAATATCAAAACCAAAAAAATGTATTTCCAGCATGACAATAGGAAGTCATGAGATGGTTACATGTGGTTTATGGCCAAAAAGGAAAGTAGTTGCCTTTTATTAAGTCAGTAAATGCTGCCTTTTACACTTAGAGCAACTTATGGCTGGGCCCTTGTAAATGAATGTGTTCTGTCTGCAGTTCTTCACTGAGACTAGATCACATCCAGGTGACTTCTCTGCCTGTCACTGGTTTGGATAGTCAGACTGGTGGTTAGCTTTCTGTATTGCTCAACTGTGCAATTTCCCTTTCTTTTGCTGCAGAGTGACTACTGATGACTTATGAAAGTGACTTAAACACATCAAATTAAATCATGTGTTTGTTTTCATGCTCACAACTGTTTGAGGCTGCCCAAATCCATCCATTTTGGAGTTCTAGTATCCCACCACTGAGCCATCACAACTAGCTCAGTTCTCTGCTGTCCACAGTGTGGCTTGTTTGTAGGGACCTGGGTCAGGAGTTGAAACCAACCTAAACATCAGTGTGGAAATGATGCCTCCAGAGTGTGCACTGATCTATGGCATTTGTAGAAGCATAGGCCAAAGTTCTATCTTATTAAACAGGAGATATATTGTACTAAACCTAACCTTTTTTTTCCCCATTTTCAGTCCTATTTTTCTCTTTAAGGATGATAGGACACCTTTTATTTTTGTTCAGTTTGGAAACACCTTCCTTCTCCCCAGTGTCCCCATTTGTCCTTTACTCACTTGAGCAGTCTCATGGCAGTAAGACTATATCAGATTTTCTTTTAGCCTCCTTTTTAACAAGAAGTTCTATTTTCTTACAATTGCACTGGCCACAAAATTCACCAATGTCCTGAGAACTTCCCTCTCTCTCGTCATGGATTTCCAAAATTTTTCCAGTCATCTATAGTTGTTTTTTTGTTTGTTTATTTGTTTGTTTGTTTTTGTTTCCAAGGATGTGACAATTGCCACACAGCAAGCATTTCTGCTAAATGAAAAATCTTTTGCTTGTGTGACATCATGGAAAGCAGAAAACTTGGAAGAGAGGACGATGCAATAAATTGCTTTTAACTGCTTTTTGGTGACCTTACTGCATAGCCCGAAGGTGGAACATTTCTCCCCACAATTTCTCTCTGGCCAAAATGCCTATGACTGAGCCACAACACTCCTTTCTGAGACCTGAACCCATTTTGATTTCATTGATGTCATCAAAGGGAAGGAAGTGGGTATGCATAATGCAGGTGCTAAGGACTCGAGCAATTTTTCTCCTCTTGTGGTGGTGATGGGGCTTGTGCTTTGATGTGGCTTTGAAAACCCCAGCTGTGTCTCTGAGCATGAGACTTTATGAGTCTAGGCAAATTTGTGGAAATTGTATTCTCTTGACTTGCAATAAGAATAACAGAAGCTGATATATATCAGACATCTATTTTAGACATTTTTTTTTTCTGCTGTTGTCAGAGTGATGACTAATGTCTCTTGCTTGATGGACAACAAAATGAGGTGGATAGAACATAGTGAAAATTAAATCAAAGTCATCCCTGGTTACTAAAAAGCACCATTTGACAGAAGGGGGAGAGATTAAAAATCTGAGATCTCAGATTTTTGCCTTTGGTTTAAATGTCAGTCATCAATATGATATTTTTCTGAGTCTGTAGAATTTAGATTCCGTGTCTTTAAAATAAGGTAAATTAAATTAAAATAAATTAAAACATATTTTATTTTATATTTAAAATAAACTTTTTAGTTCCGTGACCGTGACTCTGTAAATGGTCTCATTTAGCCCTCCCTCAGTTATCCAGTGTAAGTGGGAGAATGTTCAATGACTTCAGTGCAGGGTCAAATAATATATGAAGAGCTAAGCTTCTTCACCCTTGAGACCATGTACCTGTCCAAGGAAACATCAGAGATGTTAAAAGAGATGATTCATGGTTTGAAGAAGCTGAAAGCTATTCAGATACCTTTTCAAAATAATAATGGAAAGATTCTAACGTACAACTCGAAAACCATACATACGTGACAACCATCTGTTTGTCTTACAATTTAGAAACTCCTAGAACATTACCCTGTGAGTAAAATAACTCAGCTGTTCGCCAAGGAACACAGAAAGAGATTGCTGCTTCTTCAGTATTGGTAAGACTTATCCGCAGTTTCAAAAGATAATATATTTGAAGGGAGAAGAGGAACAGGGAAGCCCTAGGAGGGGAAAATGTGGTGGGAAATGAATATCCACTGGCATCTGTCAAACCAGGGTGCTTTGCTGTCTGTCCTACAAGCTTATGAGTTATATCAAGTAAGATTTGTTCATTATATTGGACATACTTTATTTTAACCAAGGAAAATTCTCAGATGCCTTGAACCGATTTTGTGGTAAACATAAGCAAACCTAAATAGCTGTTTTATTATAGCTTATTGTGCAAGTGTTGGTTCATAATAAATCATTGTACTCTTTAGAAACAAGCTTGAAACAAGAACATAAATATTAAATGGCCCCAGGAATAAAGACATTTTTAGCAAAATTATTGAGTGTGGTTTGCCAAATCCATTGGGTAATCCAAACTCCCCATAGTCATTTAAGGACCAACATGTACTACCATTTATAGTAATGTAAATCCACTGTAACTCTGTTTAAGTCAATAGAGTTATTTGAAATTAACATTAAAAAATAGTTTGGTCTCTAAAATATAAACAACATAATTGCCTGAAATTCTATCCATTAGGATAAAAGAATAAAAATTCTATACCTCTGCAGAAGTGGGAACTAAAGCTATCTGTATTATGTGTGTAAATTTAGGCAAAAAAGATTATACTGATTTCATTCATGTAATAAAGCTCTTATACCCTAATCAGAAATGTTGAAGCAGAAGTTATTAATTCAAAAAATAAAATGCTATTCTACATTTTAATAATTCCAGCAGAAAAAGAAGATGAGATCTTTTGCAAAGCAGAGATATTTGGACCAATATTGCTGCTTGGAGGCCTTTCTGCTTTTAGAAGGAAATAATAGAAAAAAGGCACAGTCAGTTTCTGATACTCCCACATCAGTTAGGGATTGCCCCTTGGAGATGGCCATGTTGTGCCTCAGTTAGCCAAAGCTTAAATCTCAGCTGCTCAGATTATCCTTGTCTCCTCTCTTACACAGGTGTGCAAGATGAAGTTTGCCTGTGTGATGGGTGGGCAGAAATGGGAGGCAGTTTGAGACAAGTATCTTCAATGTACCCATCACCAGTAACAGTAATTAGGGTACAGTCCTGATAGCGTTAAGGAAGGACCAAAGACCTGGAGCTCCCCAGTGTAGCACATGGCAGTGCCTTGAGAGACTCCCTAAAACGCAAACTATTGCCTCAGGGCAGCACTGACACCAAGAATGAGCAAAGACCAGGCAGTGTGGCCTGATCCAGTATGGAGCTACTGGTCAGGGACTGTCAGAATGGAGAGGAGTCCTACTGTTGAACATCCTCCCATTTACTTCTGGGCAGCAAATGGAAGTTCATTAGTGCTCTTCTGCCGGGGGATGCTGTACTTGTGGAGGTGTGGTGAGAAGTAGCAGACGGGTGAAAGAAAGCACTTAGTGGTGGAATTATGGTTCCTGTTGGAAGGTAGACTGGAAGGAACACTGAGCAGTATCACCTTCCCCTTGCTGTATTTACCTGTATACTTGATAAACAGTTACAGCCCATTTCAGCCCAGCAGGTCAGTACCACAGACAGTGTGCTCCTGGGATGATTTTACGGAAAAAACAAACAAACAAACAAACAAAAAAAAGCCCAAAAAAACCACACTAAAGCATCTTGGAGGTTTCTGCCCAGGATGATCACTTGAGATCCAAGCAGGGCCCCAAGGTGCTGTGTGCAGCCTCACAGAGCACAGCAGACACCACTGCTGGGAGCTCCCTTGCTAGGACATGACCGCTGACTTATTCCCTACCCCACTATCCATCAGTAACAGACTCAGTCTCAACTACAGGGGACATGGGACGACTTCAGGACATTGTATTGTATATTTGAGTGCTTGATTTATGAAACATAGCAGAGGCAAAACAAAGCTGAAATGACTTGTCTATAGGAAAGCTCCCTGTGCTTCACCTAGGAGACATGCCTTTTAATGCAACCTCAAAACATTTATTATAAAATGGAACAATTTGTATCATATTCAATAATGTTTTCAAAGGACTGTCAACCTCTGTCTGCAGGTGCCTTTTCTTACAACATATAATCTATAACACTCATTTCCCCCCACCAATAATCATATAAGAGATATGCATTACAGAAAATGTGTATAGGTTTGCTTCTATTATAGTCATGATCAAAAGGCTATGATATATTGAAATATTTGCTTTGTATAAATACATCTGTTATCAGAGGGTTTCTTAACATAAATGGTGTATTTTCTATAATGTGCTTCTTCTAATGAATGGTTCAGTGAAGGCATGAGAACCGAGCTATGTGGGGAGAATGCAGTAATTTCTCTTTAGCGTGCAGGAATTCTGAATACAAGTAAATGCATGCCAAATTTTATTGCTTCTAAATCTGAATAATTGTATTTCTGAGCTGTGCATCTGGGTAGATAATAAAGCCACAAAACAATTTAATGAAACATATAAAAAATCGAATGACATTACTAAATATTATAATATGCAGAGAATATATTTTGCATATTGTCACCTAATCTTTCATCCACATACTAACAAATAATGCAACAATAATTGAAAGTCTTATTATCCATCTACATAAATTGAGACCAAATTTACCTTGTTTCCTTTTCTTTTTGTGTGTGTGTTTGTGTGTGTGTGTGTGTGTGTGGACATAAAAATGAGATTGATATTATGGCTTTATGTTTACAGTACATTTTTTCCACAATAACTAAGGTGACCAACATAAGTCTTTTCTCCATTCAAATCAGTCCTCAACTCATACTGTGATTATGTTACCTA
>VXBQ01013725.1:0-17472 GCA_013400175.1 Phainopepla nitens
TTATAAATACATTAATAAGAAAAAGGACCATGGAGAAAACCTCCATTCTTTGAATGCTAGGGGGTGAAAATAGTCACCAAAAAATGAGTAAAAGGCTGGTGTACTTCACAACTTAGTTTCAGTCTTCAACAGTAAAACTGGTTATCCTGAGGATAGCTGGCCTCTTGAGCTAGTAGACAGGGATGGGGAGCAGAGTAGATGCCCTGTAATCCAGGAGGAGGTAGGTAGTGACCAGCTGTGCCACTTAGATGTTCACAAATCAGTGGGAGGGCGTGGATGCCTGAAGGTTTTTTCAGCATTAGCAGAAGTCCTATGAGGAGCTTCTTATTTAGCCTGGAGAAAAGGGGTCCTTTTCAGCTAAAATTAAGTAAATCCTGTTTATTTTGACCCACTAGTGTTCTGGAGCACAGAGGCAAAATGGTGAATACATCTTGCTATGACAAGAAGTTGTTATTTAGAGTTCTGCTCTGGATTTACATAAAATTAATCCTTCAGTCCATCTCTGAATATTTATCTGGTCGTTTCTGCTGAGCAGTGAAAGGTGGCAGAATTAGATGAGTCATGACACATCACTGGCTTTTTTGTCTGTGGCTATAAAAGCCCGTGTTCTTTAACTATGTTAATTAGATATGTCAGTTGGTTTTGGCATGGATTTTTTACCTTTTGAAGCTATAGCACTCCCTCACCACCTAAACAACATTTTTTTTCCATAGTAGTTGGAATAACCAAAAGTGCTCTTTCTTCCAGATACTTTTCATAATGCGTCTGTGCTATGACATTTAGAGATAAAATAGTTGTAGCTATTTAGATAGGATTGGAATATTAAATTGTATTAATAATCTTCATTTAAATTTGTTCCACTGTTTAACTTTTGAGCTTTTTTTGCTTTCCTGCTTTCTTTTGCAAACTTTTAATAATTGTGTTTCTTGTCTCAGCTTGGGGCAGGGGTCTTGCTTTCTGCTGATGTTTAATTGCTTGTAGTGCAAGATGCTTGATTGAATCATCTGCTTAGTATTGATATATATATATGTGTATGTATGTATATTAAAAAAAAAAACAAACTGAGAATTTCCATAAGATAGGCTTAGTCCTTAAGCCATTTCTAAAGCCAAATAATTGTCAAGTGGTTTCTGAAATAAGAGATGCTTCTCCTAAAAAGGAAAAAAAAGGGAAACAAGAAATAAACCAACAGGTGTCAGCAAAGACCATATAACAAAACACTGGGTCAAATCACATCAACAGTATGTGCTGCATTCATGAAAAATCCCTGTTGTCTTTCATGTGATTCTCTCAAAAGACCTTGAGATCCTACTTGTGATCAGTCAGCTCAAAATCCAGAATATCACAACTGTGTATGAAGGTTGAAGTGAATTGCTTTCAGAAGAAAATACAAGAAACCACATAGAGATGATGTCACTTCCATTTTAATGAATTGTTCTCCCACACTATAATCCAAGTGAGGTCTTTGTGGTTTTTTTAAAATGCCATTGATTTTGTGTCTCTGATTTTTTTTCCTTTTCTAGCCTGCAATGAACTGAGGCTTTAGAAAGTCCATTCAGCTTTTAGGATCTTTTGTTCTGGAATGGTGATGTTGAGGGCTTTTTTTTTTGTTTGTCTCAGTTCTTAGGTAAGTCCATCCAAGAGCAGTATGTCAAAAAGTTCGTTGCATCTCTCATTAGTACATATTGGCAGGCTTGTCACCTCAGGCTCAGAATAAAGCTCATTCAACCAAGGGTATGGTCAGTCCCACCACTTGAGATTTGCTGTAGGGCAGTCAGTTGGAGTTCATTTTGCATTTGTTTCACTGAACATTATTGCTCTTACACTGTGAAGAGGAAGACATTGTGACTAGACTACTGTATGTTATAGGGATTGTTTCCCTCTTGTGCTTGCTTCCTCTTTCTTGCATTGAAGTGCCTATTACCAATGTAGACGCAAATTTTATGCAATAACAAAATCCATTACTTGTCATTGCTTCTAGTGTTTTATGCTTGTTTGTTTTTAAGATAAGTTACAAAACCTCCAACCTGTGTACTCTGCCTTGAAGTTATTAGAAAATGCTAGTAGTGCTGAGGAGTCTAATCTCTTATGTTGAATAGAAATAGTTTGAAAATAGTATCCTTTTTATGCCCATGGAAGGTCCATTTTTGAGAAACTTAGATTCAAGAGATTGTAACTTGTTATGTTAGGTTTAAATTAATAGTTAAAATAATTTCAGAGGTCTGAGGAGCTGATGGTGAATCACTTAGTGTACTGTATGAAGTTCAATCAAAGACACACCTTCACAAAAAATAAATAAGGCTGATTTTTGTACATTCATATGTGGATTTCTCAGGAAAACTGGTAATATTCAGCTGTTACATATTTTAAGTGCAGTTCTGTCACAGGATGGGAGGTGATAAATAAACCTAAGGTCACATTAGTTTTGCATCTTTAAAGAAAAGAAAACAAAACCTTGCATTTTTCTTCGCTTCAAGTAAAGGAAGTTATGGCTGAATGATGTGTTGTAGAGGATAGACATGGTCAGACTTTAGTGATTTGTGAACCAAAAGTGCCACAAAAAATTTAAATCTATTTTTTCCCTTTTTATGTAATATATGTTCATGTAGGAGATTAAACTGAGATTAAAATAGTTAACTCAGAATGTTATTGCAGGAATAATAAACTACTAATGACACTAATAATGTACTAACCCCTTTTATGATATGACTAGGAAAATCCAAGAAGTCAATCAAGAAGGAAAATGCCATTGCAGCTATGTTTTTTGAGCTGAAGTCTTCTTAATTTTAAATACACTAGCTCTGTTGTTCTGAGAAATCTGTCCACTCATAAAAACATGCAATGAAAACTATTGCTACAAGATGCTCTTACTCTCTTCACTCTCATTTACTTTGAGAACTCAGTTTTAAAAATTTTTGAAAAGTGGTCTGACAGAGTGTTTAATGAGTTTTTTTTCACAAGCTGGCATCTTTGGAGACAGAAGCCCCTATCCACTGAGTAAGTGCGTTGTTGCCAGCACATCTCACTCATGGTATGGGAAGTAGCCATTCTTAATTTTGAGAGAGTCGTTCTGTCTCCATTCATATTTAATCCTTGGAGCAGTGAAAAGTGGTAGCAAGAGTAGTAATAGTGATGATAGCTTTCTGTTTCTGTTTTGATTATCTGTAAAGGAGGAATATGATGTGGGAAATCTCAGATCCATCCAGCTGGATCTAGTCCACCAGAAGGATATATTTAATCTGTAGTTTTGTCCATTTCCTTTTTTCCCCAAAATCTGCTGCAAGTGTGCAGGCGTGGGCAATGGAGTGGACAACTTGGGTTAACAGCTTGTGCCTTGTCATCATTTCTCCTAGATGTTGTAATCTGTCCTCTGTTGTGGGAGTGGTTGTAATGTCAGCCGATCTCATGTGCCTTATCCTTTGTTGTGTCACATGTGCTTTATTCTTTATCATGTGTTAACCACACACCAGCCATGTGACAGGGTTGTTGGTATTTTGGTCATGAGGGATGCCCATATGGGGAAGAGTGGGACATGTGGCATTTGTCTTCAAAAGAGACTTTGTGGTTTACGCTAGCCTAAGGGTTCCTCACATCTGTCATGAATCCATGACTGTTGGTTGCATGGTAATGATTTCCAGTGACACCTGATACATGCCAGGTTAAAAGTGAAAGGCCACAAATTGCACAGGCTTATGCTGATTTTTTAGTATATTTTTAGCTGAGAACTCACTTGAGAAAGTATTTTGCAGGTTTGAGTAATTTACTTTGTCTTTTTTCTTATTTTCCCTCTGCAGCAGGCTTGTTTTTCTGTTTGTATATGTAATCTTCTGGTGGGTAGCCATGGTTGGTTTTGAAAGTGAGGACACATTAGCAGGAGAGAGAAGAGAAGAATTTAGAGGACTTAGGTTGTAAAGCACAGGAGGGAAACTTGACGGGGAAGGCTCGGTGCTCTTGCCTGAGTCCTAGCATGCGTTTTGGTGTGCTGTGTACTGAAGCAGCTCCTTTGGATTAGGATGTAGGTGTTATTAATCAAGTCATTGAGTTGTGATCTGTTGTCTGTATACCTGGCAGTCTCTGTTATGGAGAAGTTCAGTAGTGGGTCAGCTGCAATTCTACTCTTCCTCAGGTGTACCATGCTGTTTTTTTGATGTTTTTAGAATGTGATACAAGGCTTTTTTCAGTGTATTACAGACTTAAAATAGAGGAGTTATTATTTTAAATGGAGTTATTTTGGAATTGCCTCCTTGCTTTGTGAGAATTCTTTCTCCAGTACTCTTTTCCAGAATCTGTTTAAAGACCTCCAATACTTAGTGCATTGAAGTGTCTCTTTGGTATTTGTCTCCACTTACAATCATATTTAGACTTCAGTACCTTCATGATCTTTGTAACTTTAAACATGATGTCAATGGTTCTTAGTCTTTAATTTCTGTTTTGACATAGTTCTGTACAGGTATTGATCTTTTGGTTATGTGGTTTCAGAATGCTGTATTGCAAAGATTTCACAAATTAGACTGATAACAAAATTTTTCAGTAATCGAAACAATCCGTAGAAGGTCCTCTATATGAACCGTAGTCTTAAAAGAACATGTGTTGTAGGAAGCCAGGACCCTACCAGTTAGTGTGTACCAGACTTGTGTGTACCAGAACTAGGTTTCCACCTGGAGTTTTCATTCTGCCCTGCAGAGTGTCTGCAGCATAATAGTCTTGCTGTCATTGTGCAGAATATTTCGCAATTCAAGGGTAAAGCCTCAAGTCTGTCATAAGATGATGTGCTTCTCTCTGTTCTTTTTGCTGTCTGTCCAAGACATTAAATTTGATTTCTTTGTGATTAAAATAGCCTGTTTCCTGTACCCATATGAAGGATCACTGGTTGCAGTGTAGGTCTATCCCCCAATTATCCATAAGGCTATTGAATTTAGCAGATTACTTGAGACCACTAGCACTTTGAAAAGGTACTTCTGGAAGGATTCTGTATTATAGCCAACATAAATTAAGACTGGCTTATTTTAAGTTTCTCAGAAAGGCAGTTGTGGGCACTGAAGTTTGGTTGCACTCCTGAACCATATGTATTAAGGCTTTCAGTCTTGTCCACCATAGATGAAGGAAAACTATGACAAAGAAATGACAGCGCAGATTAGATACTTGTGCTTTTCATATGCTCAGGATAATCTGCTGGGTTTTACTGCTCAGGATGTGTTCTACTCAGCTATGGTCCCTGCTCCCATCAGCTTACCTTCATTACTGAAATTTTTTTAGTGCAACAGAATTAGAATAGCTGTGTTTTCATTTAGGGCAGAAGTTTCTCAGGCTTAGGGAAAGCAGAACATGGGCTCTCCTGCTCAAGAAGAGCAATTCAAAGTATAAGCAATGTAGTTTCCTTCTGGAGAAGACACTGTTCTGGAAAGTTAGTTTCCTCTATCACATAGTTTGAGTGCAACTTTTTTTGAACAATTGAAGTGTTAGGCTTTCCATGGCTGGAAAGGATTTCTCCCTTGCTCTCACAATAGGTCATAAGAGACATGGAAATTTTTGATATTTATTTTGATTTTTTTTCCTTCCTCCAGTTCTCTCAGTAAGAGTCAGTAAGAGCACCTTGATAATTCTAACTTCAGATATTTTTCTTACTTGGTATGTGTTTTCCTGATAGACAGCACTTGGATATGAATGAAATACAGAAATATGAGGTAGAAGTTTTTAGTATCTCTTACAAGAAATACAGAACTGCCAGTTTCTTCTCCATTTATCAGGCAATTAGTTTCATACTCTGTAGGCAGGTCTTACTATTGGTTCTTTTTCCTTTGCAGTCTTGGACACAGCGATGCCTGCTCTCCAGCCACTTTATTACCTTGAATTACTGTGCAGTATACTGCTTACAGCTTTGGCACACTTTAAGCAGTTTTAAGAGCCTTAGAAAAGGTGCAGCTATCCCAGGGCATGAGTAGGGCTCTCTAGGAAGTGTTACAGTTTGCATTGAGAATGCCTGGGTCTGAACAATTTGTTGCTTGATAGTTCAGAAGATTTATTGATGCAGGACTGAATTGGTCTGCCTCTGTCACTGTATACCTGCAGTGGTGAGCAGCTGTGTGACTGACTGATAGTCCAGGAGAGTTCCTAGAGTGTGACCAGAAGCACCTTCTCATGCGAGAAGCCATAAGACACTTCTCAACGTTCTACAGTAGTTTCTACAATAGTTTTCAGATCTTAAATATAGAACACCAGCATTCACAAGATAATATTGCTGCTTAGAGAAGTTGTGACTATATAAATGGTATAGGATTGAAATAGTAAGTCTAACTAGTTCTATATAAGCAATATCACATAGTTTCCTTTTCTTTTTGCTTCCTGTAGGAAAGATATTTTAATAATTTTTTTTAAATTGCTCATCAGCCATAAAATCAGAAGAAGTCATTAAAAGCATAAAAATCCAAAGATAGTGTTGAATGTATAGCAGTTTCAGTACAGCAGCCATATTCCTGGATAGGACAGAATTTTGCTAGATTTTCCTAGGTAGGATCGAGTTTTGTCAAGTTTTCCGTACACATGTTTAGTAAGGTCAGGAAGTCTGGCTATTAGTGATGTTTTCAAATCTGGAAAATTTTGGACTTGGATGGCACTTCAAGAAATCTTGTGTATCAGTTTCCATCATTTAAAACTGATAGTGTACCAGCCATTGCTAGGATATCCTTAAACATGTTGGTCTACTGTAAGAAAACCTTCAACTCTTTCTGCATATATATGTACACACACACACATATATACATACACACACATATATATAGACTGGCATAGTTTTAGAGGTTGTTTTGTTTGAGTTTTTTTTTTTTTTCTAATGGCATTTTTTTCCTGAAGTCTCTCTGGGCAATGCTGGCCATCCAGGTTCTGAGCTGTTTGAGGATGACAATCTCAGACTTTGCATGTGAGCCTCCACCTACTGTATTTTTCTTTGTGTTTGCTTTTATTGAAAGCACTCATTAGGTTAGGTCTTTGCCACCCCAGAGTGGATGGCATCAACATCCCATTTTTAAGCTGTATCATTCTTTATTATATTCGAGTAGTGCATAAAGAGTCAGTTGGAATAAGAGCCCCATTGCGATGGGCTGTGGAAAAAATGTGTAAAGGTTTATTTCTGCTCTCAAGACACACAGTCTAAATAAATGAGAAAGAATAGAAGAAATAGATACAAACAGCTGCAAACATGGTAACTTCCACAAGTGTTGACTAAAATATATTTTTTGCATAACAATTTTTTTCTCTTCCAAGTGTTCTTCTAGTGATTTTAACAGTGACTAGATGCCTGAATTGAGAGTTAAAAACAAAATTTCTGTGTTGCAGGCCATATTATCATTATACTCACTTTAATGTCTGTACAGCATTAGCATTTGAGACTGCAGGAACTTAGCTGCTTTACTTGATGGTGTTACACTGCAGTTGATTTCGGTGAACCATAAAAAGTTTGCCCCTGAAGGTAAAATTACACTGTATGCATGTTCCTAGCATATTGCTTTGGGGATAAACATGTCTTAAATCAACTCATTGCTCACAGCTGAATTCCTTCTCCAAATGCAGTTTCTGTGTAGATAATAATGTTCAGAAAGACTGAATTTCTGTAAACCATAAAGTTTTTTGAACATAATTCTAAGAATAAATGTATTTGAGCAGGATCGGAAAGAATTCTTATAATCCTAATAAAGATTTGGGGTTTTAGTGAAAGGAAGGGAGGAGCATATACCAACATCTTTAATTAGCTTTCATTGGCACCTTCGGTTTGTTTTTATGTTTTCCAAACATTTGCATGCTGTATTTCCCCACATTTACATAATAAAAACTTTTGGACTTCATTGAAACTTCTCTTTTGTAATTATGCATTTGGAAAATTAAATTTGAAGTTTATGACACCCTGGCTCCTACTTGCTTGGATCATAGTATGTAGTTAAGATGCCATCACTTGAGACCTTTGTTACAGTGATGTTTCTGTTGAGACTTAATATGCTGTGGGTTCAGAAGGATGTAATTGTGGCCTTGAGGTATTGGTCTGAAGAATACTGTCTGGGTTCCTACCCAGATACTCTTGGATTAATATTCTGAGACTAGATCTTGTCCTGTCTGGAATTCAAAGACCATTCCCCGAGCTTAAAGAGAAAGCAAGCGTCATTTCAGCCTCTTAAAATGAGTCCTTTATTTTACCTCTTTAATTTTCCTTTGCCTTTTTTTATTTTCCAAACTCTTGTAACCATTGAAATCCAGGCAGTAACTTGCAAACAATTTTTACAACCTCAAATGGACGAAGTGCCTATTTGTTCCTCAGTTTAATTTCCAAATTAATTATAGTTAGAAAGTTCTTACATCTGCATTTTCATTTTTCTTAGAATATGTAAGGGCTGAAAAAAAAGGTCCCTGGATAGTAGTCAAGACTTTGAAATGTGAGCAACTTTGTTACATTTGAGGGGTTAAGTCTTTTGTTGCAACAAGGTTGCTTTTTGTGGGTTTTGTAATTTTTTTTTGTTTGTTTTGGTTTTGTGTTTTTGTTTGGGTGTTTATGGTTTTGTTTGTTTGTGGGGTTTTTTGTTTGTGGTTTTTTTTTGTGTTTTATTTGCCTTTTGATTTTTTCTTCCTTTGTTTTGTTGTTTTCTGAAATGATACATTTGGTTTCAGGATTGAAATTTAAATTATATTCCTACATGGAGAAAAGAGACATAAACACCCCCATAGTGGGCAATCTGTATGGGACTTTCTTCTATTTAGCAATCTTTGACCCATACCTCCCCTGTTCAGTGAGTAGAAATGGCAGGGTAACTTAGCTGAGGGTGACTACAGATCTGCTCTCCATGTAAATCGTCAGGTGAACCAGGAGGGGAGAGAATTCCAGAAATCTGCTAGTAGACAAAATGCTTTAAAGTATTTCTTTACAAAGAGAGTCTTTCTTCTACCCCCTGAGTATATATTAATTGGTTATAAACCTTAGTTTTGAGGTTGTTGTTGACTAATTTTTTGCACAGCAGTGCATGATGGATTCACAGGTACAGTTACCATTCCACTGTACTGGCAAGAAGTCTTTTTTGTGGAACAGAGAGAAGTTTTTGTCTAAAGCTCCAATTTATAATTACTTATATAGTAAAGGATTCAGAAAAGTGGCAAAACATATACAAGCGCTTAGAAATTTAAGCAATTAGCCTTTAAGTTGTGTGCCTGCATATGTCATTATTGTAAGTGTTTTAGTATCTGGTGGCATTTCTATTTTTTTCTTTCCTTCCAGATCATTACTAAGTACATTTATGAACTGCTGCAGAATGAATGCCACTTGAAGAAAGTAACTCTTCCAGTAAGTATAATTTATTTTTCCAAAGGCATTGTTTTTTTGAATCTGTACCCAGCGCAGCCAGTGATCCCGTATTCAGATAAAGACAAGATGTGCTAGGGTTCTGTGCAGGGCATTGTCTTGGGACACTGCCTTTGCATTTTGCATCTGGAGATGTCGGTCCACCTCAATTCTCATGTGTTTGATTTCTCCAACTAAGCCTTCCTTACCTTACCAGATACCAGAATTTTCAAAATGTGGTGCTTTTAATAGGAGTGCCATAAGCTTTCTGAAAAGTATTTGTGGATATTTTGAGGTGTCTACAGCTGGATGTAGAGAACAGAAATGTCTTTGCAGGTGGCAGACTACACTCACATTGAGTATCAGTAAACTACTCCAGGTCATTTTTTTAAAAAATTCTTTTTCAGTAATTTGTAATATGTGTATAATATAAAGTGCTTATGTTGCTTAGTGAAAATATGTGATCAACGCTTGGAAAAGATGAAGTGCTCCCCCACATATCAGAGTGTTTATAAATACATGTGATGTGATATGATGATGTTCAGGTATTTTTATATTTTATACTGGAGTGTGCAGGGAAGACTGGAGTGTGACAGCATTATGTGGATTTTCCATCATTATGAAGGATTCCTATGCTCTTGTAAATCCTTTGAATTGCTGTCGTTCTCAGCCAAACCTTCATATTCAGTCAAGGAGAAAGAAAAACCTGTTTAGGCTACAGAAGGAAAAGATCTTTTGCCTTAACAGTTCTGTAACATTTCAGTATTCCCATTTCCATTCACTGAGTGTTGCTTAGGGAATGTTTTGATGACCTGCCCAAACTACTTATAGTTTCTTAGAAGTGACTCCTGGTTGTGGCAGAAGGAGCTGAGCTGCAAGGTTCACAGAGTCGAAGGGCAACACTCCCAGCCTGGTGCTTGCACCAGTGCCCTGAGAGCCAAGATGGAGAAAGCATTTCCCCACTTCAGATTTTTCTATGTAGACAGACACAGGATTAGGTTCATCATGACAGTCTGCCTGGTGCAGTGCTAGTTATGATCTCCATTTTTTTGGCTAATTTTCTTTCTTGGTGAAATTTTGGTCCAAGAAGTACTTCAAAAAAGATAATGTATCAGAAGACTTCTCAAGCCGTGTCACACTTTGTCTGTGAAACCATGAAACTGTCTTTTATAAACTTCGAAGTGCCTGGATTTTAAGACTATAGGACTTCATTTGATTCCTAAAAAAGAATATGAAGAATATGCTTATATGTAGTGCAGTGCTAAGGCTGATCATTCAGCTCCAAGACATGAAGGTGAAGAAACTTGAGATAAGTATTACAGCACCTCCATCACCTATGTCACACCTGTGATTCATCTGCCTGGCTCTAAGGCTTGGGTTTCTTGGATTGGAAGAGGAATGGCCCTGGCTAGTTCCCTCTTTTGGATTAATCTCTGTTTTATTTATATTTTAAAATTGCATAGTGCGCATGGATGCAGTTGTTCAGTAATACATTTAAGCTATTCTTAAATTTATTACTTTCATCTTCTGTGAAGTGTCATAATTCAATTGCATTTTGGAGCAAAGTAAAAAAGCACAAAATATGCGGGTGTCTAGTTGTGAGCATTGTGGAAAAATTCATGAGGTACGAACACGGTTCTTCAAGAATGGCTGTTGTGTGTAGCCAGCCCTCACCACAGTCAAAAATAGGTTATGAAGACATATACAGAAGTGAAAAGTTGAAACAGTATATCTAGAAGTTGATAAATTAAAGCTGTATAAAAGCTAGGTTTAAATCACCACTGACAGACCCCCAAATAAGGACACAAAACCCTCTAGCTGAAGCTAGTAAAGGAGAATAATAAAAGTAATACAACAGATTTTAGGATAAGAATAGAAAATAGTATAAATGTTGGCAAGTTACATATAAAATCACAGAAAGATCACAAAAAACAAATTTGAGGAGCTTGTTAGAGTTGTAAAGGCTAATAATAAAAGAGAGCTGATTAGGCCAGTAGATGAACTGCCGCTAAAAGGAGCACCAAGGTCAAATAAGAAAAACTAACATTATTATTTCTGATATTACTTGTCCAATTTCCACACACCTAACTTTTTTTTTTTTTTTCCTAAATAGGATATAATTCTGAGCAACTGTCTGAAATTTGTCCTATCAGTAGAGGAGACATTAGGACAAATTAATATATTCCAGTATAAGCAAATTCCAGGATGAGATTTTTTTTAAACCTAGGGTTCTATGAGAAATCAAACATGAAGCTGCAGAAGAACCAATTTGTATTTAACTTAATGCTGAAATCAGATGGTAGTAATAATAATAAAAATGATATTGGGGGAAATTTCTTAAAAAAAATTCCAGAATTCATTGCAGGAGTCAGAGATCACATGAAGAAAAAAAATTGTTAGTAAAAGAGTACAGGTATTTCCAGTGAATGGTCAACAAACGTAAGTGCTTTTAAAAAGCACAGGAGAAGGGAGTCCCCTTAGGAGTTAACGAGTTAAAAGGGGAGAAAGGTGTTCATATTTTACAGATGAAATGAACGGTTACTAGTGAAATGCTATTAAGGCCTGACATAATAGCATGATAAGCAAAAGGAAAAAAAGGAGTTAATACAAGCTAACAAACTTACCTGGTTTTTTTTCTAAAATTATTTGGGATAGTTAAACCTAAAGCTGATTATGATGAGTTGGGAAATTATTTATTGATGCTGAATAACTGGATGATTAAATGACAGGAGATTCAATTCTGATAAATAGAAAATTACGGGGAAGATAACTCACTCTGTAAACACAACAGTGGCCTCTAAATGAGCTATTACAACTCAGGAAAGAGCTTGGAGTAATTGTGAGTAGTTCTCTGAGAACATCAGTGAGTGCTCAATGGCGGTCAAAAACCCTCAAAGCAAATAGGATGTTAGGAATTATGAGATATCGAGAACAAAACAGAAAAACATCGTCATTTCACTCATTATGTGGGCCCTCATGTTAAACACTGCATGAAGTCTGGACACCATATCAAAAAGGATATGAAGAATTAAAAAGAAATACAGAGGAGGGTTGCAAGGATGATCACAGGCATGAAATGCTTTTCAGACAAAGAAAGATTAAACAAAGATTCTTCAGCTTGGAAAATAGATGACTGAGGAAGGAATATGACAAATCTATAAAATCATGAAAGGTGAAGAGAAGATGAATAGGGAATGGGTTTTTGCTTTTTTCATAATAGAGAACCTAAGGGGCATCAAGTTTAAATTATCAGGCAGGAGATCTCTACTGAAAGAGACAGTATTATTTCATATATGTCCCAATTATATTGTGGAACTCATTGCCACAGAATACTATCAAGGAGAGAGTTATAAATGCAGTCAAAAAAAATCATTTGACGATATTAAGGTGGGTTAGGTGCCTTGAACTGTTACACATGCTTGCCCAGTTTTATAAACTGTGGCTTGCAAGATTGCAAAGTTACTGGCTGTCAAAGCGAGGCAAGAAACACTCTATAACTGCTCTTTTTTGTTACTGTGTTGCTGTTCCCTGCACAGTCTGCTAGTTGTCAGAAACAGGATCCTGGGCCTTGGTCTGGCCAAGATGGCTCATATAGGTACGCACACACACACACACACACACACACACACACACACACACACACACACACGTATATATACAACCTATTTATGTGAATATTTCAGAGATGAATACAAAAACTTGTTTGCTTTAAACCTCATCACAGGTGATCAGAAAGTTGGTATATGGGCTTTCCTTTTTCTGTCAGCTGATAGTGAAGTTGGCAGTGCCGTGGTTTTTGAATATTTGAAATGTGTTTCAGGACTGTGTTAGGTGGAGTGTGCTTTTTTCAGCCTGATTTTAGTAGGGAATGGAAATGCTATGCTTCAGAGGTTTAGCAGGATGACATTTTATGTTCTCTCATCTTCCTTCATTTTAACCTTGTGTGTAAAGTCCAACATGCTGTCTTTGTTTTGCTTTCTTAGGTGGCAGCTTCAGTTTTGGATACAAAATTTATTAATTTATTTTCAGATATGCAAGTAAGACTAGTTGGCAGATCCGGAGAGCTTGCCCATTATTGTATTATGCAAGCATCTTTGACTGAACAATTCTAAACACTTTTTCCTACACAGGGAAGCCAAGATCTGTGTTGCATTATTGTTACTGTAAAGCATTGTGCTTCTAATAATGTTCAACATGTACTACTGGACTTGAAAATTTTGATGAAGAGTCCCATATTTAGGCAGAGGCTGTTCAGTTACTACTTTTAAAGTTTTATTTTGTGCTCCATTGAAGATTGTGTTAGGAATAAAAGGAAGACTGCAATTTTTTTTTTGCCAGATGAAGTATTTCTATTTCTCTAGTTTTAGAGGTATAATCAGTGATTGATCATTGCTCTTCTTTAGCTATTGAGGACAAATATAGTGTGCTTCTGAATTAACTGGATCTTTAACAGCTTCTGGGGAAGTCTGAGATGCGAGTTTAAATAATTAGTGACATGTCGTAGTAGTTTTAGGCCCACCTGGAAATTAAGCACCATGCAGCTGCTTGCTCAACACTGCTTTTAATGGAATGAGGAGAATCAAAGTAAAACTTGTTAGCTGGAATAAAAACAGTTTAATAACCTAAAGTGAAGTAAAACACAGTGATAGTGGGTAAATGATGATAAGACAAAGAACAAGTGATGTGCAATGCCAGATGTCAGACTGCCGATTCCCAAACCCAGATTGGCCGTGTTTCTGGGTAACTCCCGCTAGTTTATATCCTGGGCATGATGTTCTGGGATGTGGAATATTCCTTTGCCAGTTCAGGGCACCTGTTCCAGCCATGCTCCCTCCAAGTTCATTTTGCATACCTTCTTCACTGGCAGAGCATAGGAGACAAGGAAAGGGAAGTCCTTGACTTTGGATAAACACACCTTAGCAAAAAAAAAAAAAAATATCAGTGTGTTATCAATACCATTCTTGTTCTGAAGCCAAAACACAGCACTGTGTCAGCTACTGAGAAGAAATTAACTCTATCCTGGCTGAAGCCAAGACACTTGTTTAGTTGGCAATGGCATTGAAATGTCTCACTTAGCAAAATCTTCTCAGTTATCAGTGCTATCCTCTTTCGCTTCAATGGGTAAAAGTTGATCCAGGAATTATTGTTCTTTGAGAAACAATGATATGTTCTCTCCAGTGCATGTTCCTTTTGCCAGTTTTGATACCTAAGTGAAGTTAATACTTGTTCATAAAATTTCCATGGATTTTGGGTTTGTTAACTTAGTTGTGGTAGTAGCCAAATGTTGATTAGCTGCCTGTAATATTGATCAGCAGTTCTCAGTGTTACATTTTTGATTGAAAAATTCTAAATCAGGATTCTCAATACTGTGAAGGCTTCAACAAAAATGAGTTAGTGAGGTTTGTGTTGAAATACATAGAAGATGACTTTTCATCTTGGGAAGCAAATGAGCAGATTTTTCTCTCCACCAGCTACTCACAATTCTCACAATCTTTTTTGAGTCTTTTCAGTTTCAATTCCACTTATTTGCCATGTTCTTTCCTCCAGTTACAGTTTATACCTACTTTGTAGGCTCAAGGCTCATAATCTTTGTTGTGTTTCTCAACTGAAAGAAGAAAAACAATAAGAAAAATACTGGTGGGTTTTTTTCCCTTTCCAACATTTAAGCTTATAAACCTCCAATAAAAGGAGGTTTAAAAGACTCCTGGAGCCTAGGCAGGTCTCATACATCTTGGATTAGTAGTGGCTAATTGCTGATGTAGTAGGGTGGATGACAATAAGATTAGATTTCAAGTGTAGTTTGATTTTACTCTGTATAATGATAGCAGCTGTGCAAAATACTAACTAGTGTGCTGCTGAAACACTTTATAGACTGATACTACTGTATTAGGTCAAAACTCATTTGAGACAGAAACGATATGCAAAAAAGAAATTCACTGTTTGAAAACATTACGAATCTCATAATATATGTAGAGATCTCACCATAGTTGTCTACAATCATAACCTTCAAGGAGTAATGGTGCATTGGGAAAAAAATCCAAGAAAAAGAAAATTAAATGCTAATTTTAAACTGTAAATTACTATGGTAATTTAGATAGGTTTGATATGCCTAGCTACTGTTTCCTAGAAGATTATTCTCACCTGTAAATAAAAATGTTATCAAATTTGTTGAATCAAATTGTCAAATTAATCTAAAAAAACATTTTGCTGTATTTACTCAGTGTAGATTTAAGTGACCAGAAATCACTGTCCTTGAGTAGGTCCAGAAGAACAAGTGTCTAATAAATGCAAATTATTTTATGTGGCCTCAGTGTGTCTGGCATTAAATGATATTCTATGTCTGTATAGTAAGATTGTGTATAGGAGTGACTTTTATGTGCATTCTTTAATGAAAGCTGGATCTAGTAAATTACTACTGTTTGAAGGTAAATTAGCTTGACAACAGGTCTCTAAATATGTTTAATTTTGGGAAAAGAATTAAAAGTAATTTTTGTATGATCTTGGTTGATATTTTTAGCTGTTTAAAATTAACTTCTTTGCAGAAATGTGAAGTAGCTATATCTTCTAGTGCATATGATAACTAAGTGCTAGTATTTCCTATATACTACACAATATTTTAGTTTATAAGTGCTAAAATCTACAGCCAAATTACACATTAATCTAAAATGCAAATTCACAATGTTTTTTTCCTAATTATAGTGTTGTAAATATTCAGTTTGTGGGTAGAATAAGTTACACCTTGCCAAGTACTATCTGAGATTCAGTGTTGGCTGACTTTTTACCTAATCTGTTTCACCTTTTAAGGTGTCAATACTGCTATTTCAGAAGCAGCAGCGTGATCTGACGGTAGCCCCAGTCTTTTCAATAGAACATATTTTCTACCATATTTTCTATTTTTGCAGAAAGTGTGAGAGAAAGTGAGTGCATTTCCTGTGCAAACTCTGAGGCACATGAGAGGTTACTTCATTTTGGAGCAGAGGAATAAGATCTTCAGTGCTATGGCAAACATTGAAGAGAGACATGACCATTCTTCCGTTTATAAATTTGTTTTGTTCAAGTAGCCTCATTGACTTAATTAAAAAGTTTGGTAGGACGTACATTAAAAAAAGTCTGAAGATGCGTGCAGAAATTAATTTTTCCTTTTATAAAGGTAGTTAAGGATACATACCAGTATGTGAGAGAAAACTAACATAATCCAAATAGCCAATTCCTTCTTTCTCAACATGGGGATCATAACCTGATCCATTTTATTTCTCTATTGCAGAGAATGTTCCTAGCAGCTGGACAGTTAGGCTATGGGGGTGAAGGGGTATGGAACACAGTAGGAGGGGGAGATGTGCCTGTTTTGTTCTTTCTTTTCTATGTATTCATATGGTAGAAAGAGAAGAACTAGTAGACATGAGGGTTTGTTTTACCTTCATGGTATTTACATCAGGACTGTTCTTTTGTCTTAAGATGGACCTGCTAAAACAAGTCCAAAAACTTTAGTTTGTATTGAACATAAAATGCTGCTTTACTCTCTTAAAGACAAAATGTGCTATTAGGTTGCAGTTTGCTGAATATCAAAGCTAATTTGTTGGTCTTTTCCTACAGCAAAGTAACTAAGCATTGACCCTGGTACAGGGGGACTCTTAATGAAGCTATTATTTAAAACCAGATTTCTATATTTTATTAGACCTATTCTATAAAATTTCTAACAGACAAATTTACAGTACTGGTTCCTATGTAGTTTATCGAGTATTTATATTGAGGTAGCTGATTTGGAACTCTCCAGGATTTTTTTTTTGTATTATGTAAAAATTTATTGATGCTTCAGGCATGAGAAATTACTTGCTGCTTTCCCTCTCGCCACCTCCAATTGCTCATTTATGGACTTTGTTTCCTGTAAATTTTTGTAAACTACTGATGTTTCAAAGTTTAAGCGCACCTTTTATACCCCTTTTCTTAATTTTGAATGTCCCTTGGATTGCTGTTCTAAAATGTGCTTGTTCGCATGTTTCAAAGTTACATTGCATATTTCGCTTTTTTTTTATTTAGCCCTGGGCACACATGCATTGAAATGGTTGTTAAATGGTGAATGTTTTGTATAAATTTGATAGATAATTTTATAACGACAAGTTTTTTTTCAAATAATTTTATTGATGCATTTAAAATGT
>VXBQ01013725.1:17544-29535 GCA_013400175.1 Phainopepla nitens
TTTATGAGTGAAGATGCATTAGTAAATCCTGACAAGCTGTTGGTCCTAATTCATGGTAATGGTGTTGTCAGAGCTGGTCAGTGGGCTAGGAGACTCATAATTAATGAAGATCTGGACAGTGGGACACAGATACCATACATAAAGAGAGCTATTGAGGTAGGTGAAAATTCAGGGATGCTAGGTTGTATGTGCTGTGGATGTGGACGTGTGCCTGTGTATGAAGAGCTCTGAACCTGTGATGTTGTAATTTTTTAATTGGTGTTCGATATGTTACTGTGGGATAATTTTATTTATGATGGGAATACTCTTTTTGTTTTGTTGGAACTTTTTTCTAGTTGGAACCAAGTTCCTGTCTTTCAGTAAAATAAAATTTAGTTGCATGTCATGTTGTTGTGTTGGGACTGCTGTGTGGTTTAATATGGCACATACTAGGACAGGAATCCTTAGCAGGTGATGCAGTGCAGCAGGAGACACTACAGAAATTTGTTACAATTTGGATTTTTTTCTTTCATAATTCATTAAATTTGTACCTGTTATTGCTCAATGACTGCTGTAATCTTAATGGTAACATGAGCTTTCATGATAACAAGCAATCTTTTTTACTAGGCTTGTACTGGATTCATGAGAGGCACAGTCTTTTTCAGATTCCCAGTAAATACCCATTCATTCTGATTTATTTATCAATATTTGACGATAGGAGACATTCACATTTTGTTGACGTTATTTTGTTATATCTTTTAGAGAGACAGTGTTTGTTATGTTTTTGTCATTGGAACATTGCAGGTGTAATTCATCATGTGCACCCTGCTACCTGAAGGAAACTTCCTGTAGTAAAAGTTAGAAGAGCTTATTTAAGACTCATTGTTTATATTATATTTGCCAAGTTTAGCTAATATTCTACTCTAAATATCAATGTTGTCATTGTTACTGTTACATATTTTGCTAGATGATTAATTTTTGCAGTTGATGAATAATTTTTGCAGCTGTCTTTAAAGTGTTCAGGATTAAAAATGGCAGTTTTTTCACTAAAGCAAAGAAAGAAAACATATAAAAACATTAGGCCATTAAGTTATTTTTTGTTTATTTTACTCAGTATCGAAGCACCAGGACTACACTTCATGAGAAAAAGAAACCTAGCCCTGTGAAAGTGAGGCTTATCTTTTTCTAATGAAAGTTTTTTATTAATTTTAAATCAAGATTCTGAGACAGAACAATAAGTACCTCAGGATTACTGAATGCAGTACAGGTGTAGGGTAGGTCCAGTATGGGACTTTAATGCTGGTTCCAAAACATTTTCCAAGAAACACAAATTGCTGTAGCTACTTCAGTTTTTTACATGCTTGCATTTTTGTTCTTTCCCAGAGATGCTGCTGTCTTGGTAACATGACAGACCGAGTATTTCAAACTGGGATACTAACCCTAATTTAAAAGATAATTTTGAAGGATTATTTCTACTAGAGGAGAGTCATATTTCTTTTTGCTGTTTTATTATTTCTGGGGGGTTTTTTGCAATGATTTGTACCAGTGTGACAGAGATCAGACCTCTGTTTTCTCAAATGGTTGTTATACTTAAAACCAGATAATTTATCTCTGCATTTTGAATGCTTCTTAAAAAAACAAGACAGGAGAATGTCCCAATTGTTGGATGAGAAAATAGTTTTACAAAAATTTAATCATTAGATAACATTTATGCATGAAACTTTGTGTTCCTATCTTTGAGCTTTTCCTTAATATGTTTTTTAAATTTATTTTTTTATCAGTAATTCCAGCTACTGTAAAACCGACTGTCCTTTTTCGTGCATGTTAAAATTCTGCTAAGTGTACTACATGTTTAGGACATACACTATTTACAGTGATTTTTTTCATGCCACACAAAGAATAGATGGTATTCAGTTGTGTTAAATCAAATTCAGTTATATCATGAAATGTGCTGCTATTTTTTTGTATCCTGTAATCCCTGCACTGGGAATTGGTTGTGTATCTGGTTAGATAAGGCAATATTTTATGGAAATTGGACCCCACTGAAAGTATTTAGAATCACTTGGTTATGACTGAAAAGAGAATACGTGTAGGTACATGCTGATATCATGTCAGCTTCAGGTACAGATCACATAGATTACATTTCTAAATGCAGGAAATTATGGTAGACTGAGTGTAAGGACTCCATATAATAAAAATAATGGGAAAAATTGCATCCCTTTCTGGTTTTTCTGGTGTTCAGTCCTGTAGTTGTTTTAGTCACTTCTGTCTCTTATGAAATGAAAATAACTAGCCTAGGTGATAAATAGCCTGAATGAAAATTGTGCTAATCCCTCATACAACATTATTTAAAGTAGGGAATTATTTTCCTAGATCTTTCTGTGTTTCTTCTAAGGAGAGGTCTTGTTCTTGAATGAAACCAGCAGACCTCATCAGTGCTGATGACAAGAGAGAATGGATTTTTACTTATGTGAGTTTGAAATGGATAATGATATGTAGGAGTTGAAAATTACCATAATCTGTTGTGACTTTGCAACACATGCAGGCACTGCAGCCAGCTTAAAACATTTGCTGAAGACTAGGTTCTAATAAAAAAATAAAAATTGAAAATTACAAAAGTAGTGCTTTAATGTCCTGTGTCCAGGAACTAAATCAGAAAAACCTACTTTCTAAAAACAAAAACCCCACACAAGCAAAAAACCACCCTCTAAGTAGGCCAAAATGCACAATTTTACTGCTTTTCTCTGTGCTTCTCTTCTCAGTTCATTTCTTGGAAAAACTGAAAACTGGGATGCAACGGCTGGGGTTATCAGTGAGCAGTGGATTGAGCAGGATGAACTGATACTTCTAAACAGGAAGTTAAGGGAAGAGCAGAAACTATTACTCATGCAACACTTTTGAGGAAAAAAGAACTAAGAAACCCCTCTTCTCAAGCATGTGTGGAGCAAGGGAGCAATGTACAGGGTTAAAACTTTGTATTTTAAAATTCTAGTATTTTGGGGCTGCTACACTTTGTAAAGAAAAGATTCACAGAGAAATATCCGGGTGAGAATTCAAGTAGCTGGAAAAAAGTTTTTCTTTCCCTCTGTACAATTCCTGTAGGTAATGCTTCTCCTTCCATGTTATATATCCAGGCCTATTGTGTAGATTTGATCTTTTATGTAAGAAGTGTTGTGAATAGTTGGCAAGGGTTTATGTGAAGACGTAACATTATTGTGTTGATTTTAAAATTCAAACTTGGTAGTGTAAAAGAGATGTTAAAATATGAATGAAGAGAACAAATAAGCAACTACATAGAGAACAGACTGTAGGAAAAGAAGGAGGGAGAAAATTGTATACAATGTGAAAAACACATGTAAATACATTAAAATGTGGTAGGACAAAACCTATTTTAGAACAACAAGTATGAAAGAGAAAAAGATGCTAGTAAAGCAGTAAGAATGTAATGAAAGCTAAATTAAAATAGATGTTTACTAAAAAAAATACTTAAAAGAAACTGGCAGTGTCCTGTAAATACAGTGCAAAACCATTGCATAGATTTGTTGTTTTGTTAAAATAGAAATTTTCTGTTGAAGCTTTCTCTGGTGGGAAATACTGATTTTTGACAGAAGCAGTTACCTGGTGCAGGAGAGACTGAAGTTCAAGTTTATCCCCTGGGATAAGTGACTATTCCATTTATAACGAGAATTCAGTTCTGAAGATATTCCACTTTTTATAAAAAAGTGAATGTAAATGATATAAATAAATACATGTAGATTAAAAGACTAATTTCAATCTATCTTTTCTGTATTTTGCCTAAATGGCTCATCCAGGTTAGTACAGTGAGGCTCTTCTCAGGTCAGTTATTGTTGAGCCATGCATTCAATAACTGAAGTAATGCCGGGAGAAGATGATGAAAGACAGAGGCAAATTCTTCAATTTAATGATGAGGTCAAATGCTTGGGATGTCAAGAATTAAACATTTACAGTCCTGGTTTCGTAATGATTGTTGAGGGGCTCCCTTGTTTACTTTGTTAGAGAGGGAGAGGCTGAAGTTGTACGTGGAGAGGAGATTTGTTCATTGACGAAACAAAAGCTCAGCTTGCCTTGTTTGGACATTGTGCAGAGTTTGGGATTACTACTGTCTTTGATACCTCTCCTCTAGGGAATTAAGAGGATAGCAGCTAACTGCACAAGTACAGGGAAACAACTGGATGTTTTTTGAGTCTTTGGAAATTCAGTACTTTTGTTACCTAAGATAGCTGTGGTCCCAGGGATGCTAATAAAATTCAGCCACAGCAACTGTCACTTATTTAAAAAAAAAAAAAAAAAACGAACTATTGAAGATTTGTTGCCTTATTTCAAATTCAGATATTAAAATATCTTAGATACTTGTATTATTATTTAAAGGGGAATTGATACTTGACATACAGCTGGAAAATACGTTCTTCAAAGAACCTGGACAAGTTTTTTGGAAGAAATAGAGCAACACCTAAAGATCTGACTTCACATGAACAAACAAAAAGCTAAAGCCTTTGCATGAGATGGGTATTAGCTGTGGAAATGTTTCTTTAATAACTGGTAAAAGATGGTTTTCAGCTTCAGCTGTCTGTTGTGTTTATCTTACTCTTAATTTTTTTTTACAATCTCTGTTCTCTTTGGTCAAAATATTGGATTTATTCACTTATATTAATGTCATTCATTTGTACAAAACTGTCAGGTTGGCAGTATTTACTAGGAATTGGTGAGGGTTATTACTTTTGTCAGCATGCAGTAATATGTCATTAGTTTTGTAAGGCAGTTGAATGGAACAACAAAATCATTCAGTGTAACAGCAGTAAATTTTCCCACTATAAATTTTATGTGATTTAGTAGTCTTAATGGTTAGTAACTAGTATGATAACACATACTATTTTTTATTTTCTCTTTCCACTTCATAAAACCAGTCAGTTTCAATAGTGAATATTTACATATTGTTGCCCCGAAATTATATTATGTTTAAATTACACTAACCGAAATTGTTGCTAAAAAACTTTTAAATCTGACTTTTAAGTATAGAATATCTTGTTAGACAAACATACTTTTTGGTTTGGTCTTACAGTTTATACAAGCTTAGCATAGTATGAATAATATGGGCAAGTGACACTTTCTGGAAAAAAAAAAAAAGCAGCTGACATTTCACTGCAATTATAGTTCTTCCACAGAATACTAATATTCATGTGCCTTTTATGTCTTCAGTATGTATTGTTGCAGAAGGATGATAAAATACTTCATTTATTTATTAATGGTCAGTTACAGTGCCAGAGCAATCACAATCTTATTTGGGTTTTCTAATATAATAGTGATCCATTGACTTTCACTAAAACGGGCAATAATTTACTGTATTGTTTTACTTCAAATGCTGATTTTCTGACTGTGGTATATATACTTTACTTATTCTGTTAGACCATAGAAGTAGCGTTGCTTGTAAAGTCCATTTTAAGAGAGACAACCTGTGTTTAGAACTCCCACTTTTGTGGTAATTATACTAAGAAAACTTTGAGGTTTTTGAGTGATCTTTTGAAATCTTCCTAAACATATAAACACAAATCACAACGTATTACTAAATAATGAGTCATGTATAATTTGTTTGAAATCCGCTATACTCCAGAAAGAAAATTTTAAAAGCAGTATATTTAATTATTTCAAAAACATTTTATGAGGGATTAATAATATCTCAAATGTTAGTCACCAAGCAAATAGAAGGAAGATTTTGCATAGTTGAAAGCAATATTAATTGATCACAAAATGCATAGTAATACCTGATAAGCTGTATAGGAGTTAAAATATTAAGTCAGAAATTCAAGAAAAGGTTAAAAGCTTAGACTAATACTGAGCTGACAAGGTATATAAACCCACACCAGCCCCCATGCCAGCAGAGGAAAACAATGAGATGACAGCTCTACTGTTTGGAGAGGGGTTGCTAACGACAGCTTATTCCTTTATGATTTCAACTCTTGACAGAAGACAGGTCTGCTTGTTGCATCATGGCAGATGTATCATTACCTTCTGGCCCTGTCATGACTGAACTGAAAAAAAAAAAACCACTTGCAATTCCAGAAGTCTCTTTGGAATTTAGTACATCCTTTCCCAGATACATTTGCCATTGTTGTATTAATTGTGTGTATTGCATTCTTACATTTTCCTGTGCTGCATAATTTGATAATATAGAGATTGCTTTGTCTTCTTGTATTCTGCTAGTTGTCGTGTTTTAGACTCCAGTAGCATCTTGTGTTATTTTACTTGTGTTTTGTCACTGACCTAAGAAAATCACTGTTCAGGATAAAAATACTTGGATAAATGTGGCTTGAAAATATTTTTTCTCCATTTAAACTATTTCAGCCATTTTTTAAATTGGCTAAGTATTAAGTTAAAGACACACAGTGAACATTTAAAATAGTCACCGTCATTTTAAGAAAAAAGTTTAATATGAGTTTAAATGGCCTTTTTCATCATATGCATATTAGGATTCTTCCTTTCCACACCACGACCCTTCCCCCCCCATTCAGCTTGTTGGATAACCAACAGTGACTCTGGAGACTTAAAAAAGAGTAAGAAGGGGTGTGGATTTTTGAAAGTATGTCAAAAGCCTTGGGGTTTGGGTATGATCAGAATTTCAATAGAGGTTGAGATGAGTTTAAATGCATAGAAGGGGAACATAAAAATCTTGTTTAATTTCTGTCATGTTGTTCTTTTTTTAGTCACTCTGATGTCTTTTTTCAAATCTGCTTTTCTCTCAAGCTTTGTGGTACTATATTCAAGATCTGGGCTTTTTCCTCTTTGTATTTCGTTTTAACTGCTGATCCCTTTTCTGTGGTGCTTCTGCCTTTAATATCAGCTGAAGCGGTCTGAATTGCTGAATCAAAGCCATTTTGGGAGAGAGACAGTGTTTAAGATTGTGCAGGGTGAGATTCTCTGGGTAGAAGGTAACACTTCCTGCAGTTATAATCAATACACTTGACACTTTCAAAGGCAGGAGAAGCCATGACTTGCTCAGGGGTTAAACTTTTTAAATAACTTCCCTTGGGAAAAATGCCATCAATAAAATGGAATAATTAGTTGAAGATTCTTGAGTAGCCTAGGTTTGAAAAGAAAAGATTAGAGATAGGTCAGGTTTGCACTTCTACTGTATTTTCCTTCCCATTTGTTTTTCAAACTATGAGCTTTTGTTTAAATGTGTGATTACAGAATCAATCTGCTTCAAAATTAATGTCATCTACTCAAGGCATTGCAATAATTTTGTAGTCCTATTGTTTGTGTAGTCTAATAACTGTAAGAATGGAGATTAAATTCTGTATAAAAATACAACTTCAGATTTGCTAGCTTTCACGTTTCATACCCACACATTTATTCTGCAAGTAGTCATTTTAGCTAACAAAACATTTGCAACTTTGAACCTTTATAAATAAGCTTAAATTGTAATATACATTCAGTAATTTTAAAATTTAGGTATAAATAGTGCTATATGGATATTCTGCATATATGATCGTTAATTTCTATAGAGATTAAGAGGTTTACACTGAAATGAAATTAATATCACTTTTCAATTATTGTGCTTGATAATTTCAGTTTTTAGGAAAAATTTATTGAAGTTTTAATGATATTTTTTCGTATAATAATTTTTATTTAAGCATCTATTTTGAAAAGCAAAGCCTGAGAAAAAATGGTGCTTTCATACATAGTGTAGTATATGCCTACTGTACAAAATAGCAATAAATAATGCATGAATGGCTTTGGAATAAAAGGTTCTTACCATTCATTAATTATTTACTTATTTGAACTTTTTATTTTTCTTAAGGGAAATAAAATCACAGACAGTACTCTGCAACAGTAACTAAACAAGACTTTAGCAAGTACATAACCAATGTTTTTCAGAAGTACAACATTGTATTTTCTAATAAGATACATTGGGATGAGATCTGTACCACCAGAACAGCTTATTTGGTAGAGATTTTTCTGCATACAGATTTGTTACAAAACATTAGCAAGAAAGTATAGACTAGTGTCAAGTCCAGCAAGGTACGAGTTTTCTGTGTGGTTTTGGAGGTATGCCTATGGCAAGCTGGCTGTGGATCTGTGACATTTTAATTGCTTTGAAATTGCAGTGGGGCTTCTTCTGTTTCTTTACAGAATTGCAATTTATTGTTTATTTTAAATTCATGATATGCGTGTCATTTCAAAGATTGATGTGTAAATACATACTGGTATGATTGTGCTTGGAAATGCAAGTAATTACTTGTGGTTGTAATTGTGTAGTGGTAATCCTGTGTTGTTTTGATTTAGAGAATTTGGGTCTGTGGAAGTGTCATAGCTTTGTGGTTATTTATCTCTGAGTACGGTACATACAAGTAACATCTAGTTTTAGCTGATTTGCTGAAGCAGATGTATCTCTCATTTCAATGTGGCATCATCCAGTGAAGCTGTGGTAGGGGCACCAGTGCCTTCACAGGGTGGTACAATTTTGGGGTGGAAACTTTGCTGGGCTTTGCTTTAATGTGTAATAAACTATGCAAGTGTGCTTATCTGATCATGGAATAGAGATTTTCAGATACTTTTCATATGGTTTTTTGACAACATTTTCTCTTCAGGTGATATTGTCAATGATAGTGTGAATATTGATTTTTGAGGCTGTCATTAAGATTAAAGAAGACTTCTAAAATTATTGAGTCCAACTGTTTACTCAGCACTGCCAACTCTACTATATTCCTGTGTGCCACATATCTACACATCTTATAAATGCCTTCAAGAGTGATGACACCACCACTGTCCTCTGCAGCCTCTGCCAGGGGTTGACAGCCCTTTCTGTGAAGAAATTTTTTGCCGTGTCTGGTCCAAACTGTTCCTGGCATAACTTGAAGCCATTTCCTCTCGTCTGATCACTTGTTACCTGGGACGAGAGACCGATCCCCAGCTGTCTCCCCCCTCCTTTCAGGCAGTTGTAGTGAGTGACAAAGTTTCCCCTGAGTCTCCTTTTCTCCAGGCTAAACACCCCCACCTCCCTCAGCTGTTTTCCAGATTTGTTCTCCAGATCCGTCTCAAGCTCTGTTGCCCATGCCTGGACATGCTCCAGCACACCCAACTTTTTGAACCGTAATGTTAAGACTAATGATCTTATTAAGATTCCTCTCCTGTAATATGGACCTAATTATTCATTGGTCAACATACTAATCTTAAGTGCTTAGCTTCATTTTACTTTTTGAAAAAAATCAGTAGCCAGTACTTTTGTTCTCATTCAGGAGAACATTAGTTCAGGAAGCAAAAATACAATTGCAATTTAAAAATATTTTTTAAAGAAGTTACCTCACTGTCATTTGAAAATATTTACTACATATTTGAAAACAGTAAAATTGTCTTTTGACTTATTATATGTACACATGGCTGAACTATCACCTAGATAATGTTAATGCATTATAATGTATAAAGTGTATTCTTTATAATATATATCTTAGAAAGACTATTACCTGTGTGTCAGCATAAGTATGGTATATGTATGTATTTAATATACACTAAATTGCCAATACTCCATTGAGTTTTCAAATGAATCAGTACTTAAAAGACTTAACAATTCAATGGTGAGATAAACACTTCCTTATTCATATAATGAAACACATATTTAAATGAAATTACCTCTTATTTACTGTGCATTGAGCTGGAAAATACTAACTTTAATGCATAGGAATTCAAATAAAAAATTGATATGCTTTTTATTTAACTACTTTAGTACTGTTCTAATAATGCACATTGCTGCTTCAGGTAATAAGAAAATAGAAATGACAAAGACTTTGTTATGCAAATTAGCACAGGATTGTAACCTTTTGAAAATACAAAGATCTTTGGAATGATATATGTCCCTTTTGATCAAAAACTTTTAAAAGTTTAATAATTCTGTTAAAACAAACTAAAACTGTGGGTAATTGTCGTCTTTTCCCTGAAATGAACAAATTACAACATCAAAAAAACCTGAGAGTGAGGTATGTAGTAGGTCATTTACTGCTGCAGGCATTTTCTCTCCCTTCAGGATGTGCTTGTTTAGTTTCTCTCACTTTGTGCCTGTGGCACTCTATGGTGAAATTCAGACATGTTCTTCCCCTTCAAGGAATCTCTAGGGTGGTAGATAACTTATACAAAATTAATAAATAGTGTTCCTTTTTTATTTTTACCAATCCTGGGCAATTAATTTCTCTCTTGAGAAGAATTGAGTTGCACAAGACATGTTTATTAAAAAAAGTGTGCTTTTGCATAGAGTTAAACAGAGAAATTAGACGTAATAGGGTGAAATATGTCATTGAAAAAATGGAATTACTCAATTTTCAGTGATTCCTTTAGAGAAAAAAAATGGAATGGTCAAAATTCCTTATATGTTGATTAACCGTTTTAAACCTAGAATTTTTAAACATGTCAAGGTATAGGAAATTTTTATAGTTTGTTTTCTCTTTTAATTCTGGGCTTGTAAATTTAGTTTCCTTTCATCTCAGCAATATTCAAGGAGTAAACCTGTTTTGAGGCTATTCAGCTGGATGATTATTTTTGGGGAAGACCAGCTGTACCATCTTGCGTATTCACAACCATTTGTTCTAGCATATTGCAGTGCTAATCCTCTTAGGAGAAGGAGAGATTGGCACAGATATCTTAACCTGTTATACTGTGTGCTACATTGCTGCCTCCGTCTCTGTCACGCCAAAAGCAGTGAGACTTCAGATTGCTTTGGAGGGTAGAACAGATAATGAAGCTTGGGTGGAAATACATGCTGCTATATGAGGGAAAACAGCTTGATTTTTTTTTTTTCCTCCTTTTTTTCCTTTTTTTTTTCTTTTTGGTAGTTGTTGATTGTAATTGTCCTTTTAGCTGTGAAAGACAGTTGCACTGAATAGCTTAGTGGTCTTAAAATGTTGCGTGCTTCTAAATACTTAAAAGAATCCTAAAAAAATGTGACTGTATTAGATATTATCATTTATTGTAAACTTTTCCTCCTAGGTGTTACTTACTGCCATTTTAAGCTTCCCTTAGGAGTAGATATACTTAGCTAGTTAGTAAATATTCTTTTTTCTAAAAAGAATTTAAAAAATATGGGCAGAAAATATTCACAGTGCTTCAGTGCACAGGTGATTGAGTTTCTGCTGACCCTCGGTAGCTGAGCCTGTGTTTTGAATCCCAACTCTTCCTCCAGTGTTGAGAGTAATGTGATTGAGTCTTCTGGAATGAGTTCTTGAATGCTGATAACAGGAGGTTTTTCCATGAAGTGCAGAAGCTACTCATGTGGAATATACACCTTCCGCATCACGCATGGTTGGGATCAGATACAGAATTTTCAAGACTTGACAGCTCTCATTCAGGAACAGTGATATTTATACTGAATAGGACTATCTGAGTGCTAAAGTGCAACTGATACCAGCTTATGATAAAAATAAATGATTCTGAAGTTCCATTTTAATGCTACAATGTTGTTATTGTCAAATACTGCAAACAGTTATTATAACAATTGAAAATAGCATTTATTAATTAATACCTCACATTGAATCGAACAGTTGCTGTCTTTGATTATGTAAGTGTTAGAATCAATTTGATCTTTTTTGTTAATGTTGGCATTTTTCATTTTATTTGTTGTATTTATATTCACCATGTTAGATGTCCAGTGTTTCTTTTTGCTTCATTTTGAAACCTTTATTAGAATAATACAATCCAGATATTTTTGATTCAGATTAACCCCCCCATCCCATACTGTATGTCCACCTTCTCTACGTATGTTGTCTTGTGAGATTTTTGGTACATTTAATTCATTTTTCTAAAAGTAGTTTCATGCAGGTACGAAACATTTCAGGACAGCACAGTAGTGGAAGTTTTAAATGAAAAAACTGAGCTGTTCAAATACCTTCCGTCTTAGATAAATAGGAGTTGTTTTAACGTTTTTCTGGTGGAAATGAAGGTCTTTCTTCTAGCCTTGTTTATAGAAAAATTTTTGGGGGAGATTGTTTAGGATTTGACAAGGACTCAAAC
>VXBQ01013725.1:38302-49625 GCA_013400175.1 Phainopepla nitens
AATTACAAAGGCAGCTTTTGTCCCATTAGGATTCCCAAAATGCTTTGTACCACTACTCTTTTTGCTTCGTTTTTTTATTCAGGGTGGGATGTTTGTTTGTTTGTTGTTGTAAACCCAGCTAAGCTCAAGTGTGGTAAGTTTTATTTTTTTTTTTTGCAAATGCTAGCTTTTGACACTTCACTTAGAAAATTAAGCAGCAGAATCAAATTTGTGTTAAAATAAATATGGATTATTTCTCTCGGTGCAAATGTGCCAGGAAAAAATAAAGCAGAAAAAGTCCTTGCTATAAAAAGGATGAAGAAGGATATATGCATTGCTCAAATCCTTACTATCAAATAATTTTCTTGTAGTTTGAAGTATTAAAAACCTTATCAGGAGAAGGTTAAGTGGTAGTAGTAATAATAATAATAATATTCATCTTATATTAGCATTTTAAAACTTCATTTTGAACACCCATCTTTATTTAAATTTTCACTATTATGATGTGGAATTTATAGGAGTAGCTATTAGACCCTGCCTTTTCTGCACCTTTCCCCTTGGACCTGATAGTTAGCATTCAGTGCTAAGAAAAAGCCTGAGAGGGAATTTTGAAAATTCTTCTCAAAAGTGGTAGTGTGTCAGGAACATAGCCCTTAATTTGCTTTTATGCACTAGTTATGGAGGTTTCAGTGTGGCTGACTTGACTGTGGGCATGGCAGTGATACTTCGTCATAAATGTAGGTGATTGCATATTTGGCCTGAGGATTTTCTGATTCGGCATACTGATAATGTTTCCAGTTGCTGTAAAATGGCATAGCATGTTGTCAATTCTCTGTACGAAATTAATCATAATATTGTGCTTTTCTATTTTTTAAGTATGATGTGTTAAGTGTTCTTTCTTTTAAAATCTCATAATTGTTGTTGAGGTGGAAATTTATATGTAATTATTTGCCAAATATTAGCACGCTTCTGCAGTTCAGCTACTTGTATATGTATCTGTACAGATAAATCAGTTTTAGAACATTCTCCTGACAACAAGTGAAAGAAGACACTTCTAGCTCAAACTCCAGCAGTGTTTCAAGAGAAAGACTGGCAGTAGAATTTTTTTTAGCAGAATAGAGGACTTTTAGGTTCTTTTTACCTAGCACTGCAAATGTCTTTGGCATCTCTTCAGGAAATGTTAGAATGACTACCTTTGTTTTTCACTTGTGTTTCATATATTTAATTTAAAAAGTATTATATCATTCTGTGCAAGATAAACTTTATTTCAACATATAATCTAGGATTTTCATGGCCAAAGAATGGTGAGCTGGACTTCATAGGATAGATGTTAATCCCTCAGAATTCCCCAGAAAAGACTTGTTATTAAATGGAAAAAAAAGGACATAAAACCATTCTTCTGCATGACTTTTGGTTTTGTGTGTGGTGTTCCTAGGTTTATGAGGAGTAGTCTTTGACATTGGTTTTCTGATTGTCAATTAGTATTTTTGAGAATCAAATATCAGGAAAATATTAGAAAATGTGGGGAGCCTTTATTATGTCCCAGAAATGCAGGTTTCATTCAGGTGAATAAAACTTCTACTTTATCAGAAAAGCTTTCAAGAATGAATCATCTGTTTGAAAACTGATCAGAGTGATAATTTTAAATTTAAAATTGAAATAATTAATGCCTGGTAATTTTTCAGGTAGATGGTCCAGAATTATGTGGTGCTGATAGAGATACAGATGCAGATATATATTTGATCAATATATAAAGGTTGCTGTGAAAATAATAGATTCTTAAAAAGTTCTGACTTCTTTTGAAAAAGCCAATGGCATTGAGAGGCTGTGTCTTGACTGCCTCAACAATTGTTGAGTCAGGTATAGTCAAGTTATAAATATCTCTGATGGCTACTGCTCATACGAAATGACATACACCTTTCTGACTACCGCATTTTTCTCACTGTCACCACTCAAAGTAATTTTTCCAGCAACACTGGACCATTGTTTATCAAATTCCATTCTTTAATAGCTGGCTGGAAGTAATTTTATCGTTTTTATGTTGTTTGTATATAGTAACTAAAATTAGATCTAGAGAGATGTGTGGATTCTGTATGTGAAATGGAATGGAGTTATGTTTGCATGATACTGCTTTCAGCAGAGCCAAAACAGCTGAAAAGTTCAGTAAAATTTTTCAGAAATGCCGGAAAGTCAAATGAGCAAAAAACTGTGTACACAGTGCTGCCATTTGCATCTGGCTGCAGTTCAAAGGAAAGACTTATCTTTTACATTCATCATTTTCCCTTTTTAATATTGTGTATAGCATTCAAGCATTTTGCTTTTTAAATAGTGGTTTTACACCTTTAGCAAAATTCAGAAAGAATTTCTTTTCATAGGTGCTGGTTGTCTTTTTTTTTTTCTCAATCCATGTATTTTGTGCTTCCTTCCCATAAAATTCTTTGTTTTCTTTTAGAGCTGAGATTATTCAAATAGCTAAAAGAAATTGAGTTCTTAAAAGTCATGTAAGAGGAAGATATGTTTACAGTCCCTAAAAATACATAGTAATATTTTTAGAGCTGATAACTTAAAATAGTTTGGACTTTAGCTACTCTTGCAAATCTGTAACCAGACTAAAGGAATTATTGAAATCAAATATACAGTATGCCTTTAAGTTCCTTTAGTACAGGACTTTGTCATCCAGTTTTTGTATTCTGCATAGAGGACAAGCTAGATCAGCAGTTGCCATCCTTTGCATTTCACTCACTTGGTGATGTACGCTTCTATAGCTTAAAAATTACTGCAGAAATTGCTGCTCCGTTCTGTTCCTGGACATCAGCTACTGATTCTGCAGCCAATTTACTGTGCAAAAATGGTTCATCTCTTAGATACAGAAATTCTGAATGATAAAATGTGTCTGCCTAAAGCCAGGGTTTAGTTGAGCTGATCTGCAGAAATTTCCAAACCTCCAACCAAATGTTAGAGAAATGCTGTAATCAGCAGCCATTTTCATGGAAAAATACTGCTCACTGTCAATAAAGAAAGTTATGTTTTGTTTAAAGTCTGCATAAACAAAGACTAGTAAATATATTGGATGATTAGGAGCTTTATTCTTCAGGCTTAAAAAGTCTGTTTTCCTTTTCTGTAGCTATTTATAATAAATTCCAAACTGAATTTAAAGAATAGTTTGATGCAGCTTGTCTAAGAAAATGAAAAGCCCGAATCTGCCGGTTTTGTAAGAATTTGGGTAAGACATGAAGCAGAAATGAGGGAGAGCCCAAAACCAAGGACTAAAATTCTTCTATTCTTCCTCTCTTCTACTCCTGTTATTTACTTGATTGTTAGTAAGATAATAAAAATAATATTGGTTGTATGTAAAATTATTTTGACTTGGAGGTGTAGTGGATGAGAAAGGCAAAAAGAGGTATGTGCTAGTCATTTTGAAAATTGTTATGGAAATCCTAGGAGAAAACTACCGGCATAAACTTTGCTTTGAGGACAGTTTTCAGCCATTTTCAAAAACCTGCCAAAGCAGGAATGTTGGCAAAACATTGATGCTTTGATGGTCATGGATGCTCTTGATGTTCTCACTGTTGGAGAGAAGGAGTGAATTCAAATTCATGGAAGAGAGAACTAAAGCTTGTTCCAGCATACAAGCTTAACTTTTAGCTGATTAGCCACAATGTGTTCAGAATTGTGTATGTCTGGACTTCTGAATAACTATTGAATATGAGTATTAAATGAACAACGATTTTAAAATCACACATCATATTCAAATGTCTTCTCAAGAAGCCCATGAAAGGAGGAAATAGAAAGAAAGGAGGAAATAGCTTCTAATTAATAAATTTTAAAAACTGTTAAAGCAAAGTGTATTAAATAGCAAAGAAAAGAAAATTAAATCTGTAATAGCAGCAAAGTAGTTTTTCATTGGTGATTGAAGGACAAGAAAGAAATGGGGAAAACTAGCTTTTCTGTAAGGTATGAATAAAGGAGTATAGATTCACATCTGGACCTTCAGACAGAGGTCAGTGTTATCAGCTTCAGTAAGGTGAAGTACGGGGCCTACCCTTGGTCACAACAATCCCATGAAAAGCCACAGGCTGGGAGCAAAGTGCCTGGAAAGCTGCCCAGCAGAAAAGGGCCTGAGGGTGCAGATCAACAGTGGCTGAACATGATCCAGCAGTCTGAGCAGGTGTCCGAGAAAGCTGATGACTTCCTGTATCAGCCATAGTGTGCCCAGCAGGACCAGGCAGTGATTGTCCCTCTGTACTCGGCACTGCTGAGGCTGCATCTCGAATCCTGCATTCAGTTTTGGACCCTTCATCACAAGAAAGACATTTAGGTTCTGGAGCAAGTCCAGAAAAGGTAAATGAAGCTAGAGAAGTATCTGAAGCACAAGTCTGATGAGGAGTGACTGAGGGAGCTGGGCTTATTTAGCGTGGTGAGAAGAAGGTTCATGAGAGACCTTACTACTCTCTCCAAGTGCCTTGAAAGGAGGCTGTAGCCAGGTGGAGGTTTGTCACTTCTCCCAGATAACAAGCAACAAGATGAAAAGAAATGGCTAAAGTGGCACTAGGATAGGTTTAGTTTAGATATTAGGAAAAATTTTGTGACCAAAACAATAATCAAGTGCTGATACAGGCTTCTTATGGCAGTGGTGGAGTCACCATCACTAGAGGGATTTAAAAAAATGTGTAGATGTGTGGCACTCTGAGATATGGTTTAGTGGTGGGTTTATGGGCAGTGCTGGGTTAATAGTTAGACTCTTACGGGTTTTTTCCAACCTAAATGATTATGATTCTGTAAATATAGTTAAAAGTCAAGTCTTTACAGTGTTTTTAGGAAAACCTGTTAACAGGAAGATGTAACTATAGGCAATAGGAATAATTATGCCTTTTCTCACGTCTTTTGGTAGGCAGTAAATGAATAAAAGAGATCTGCTAGGTAACATTTGGAAATTCTGTTGTGAAGGATAAGAAAGAAACTGAGGAAATAAGAATTGTAGGGAGAAAAAATAACATGTTGTTATCACTGAATATTTTAATAATAAATCATGGGTCTGGGCAGTTTTTGTCTTTGGTGGGAATGTACCATGCAATGGGAACTTTCCAGAGATGCAGTTTTAGGTATGGGTTCAGAGAATAACTGGTGTATATGGCAAGATGCAAATGGGACAGGAAGTTTAGTGTGGGAGAAAAAATCTAGACCTGCCAAGTAGTTTAAAGATGAGACTGAAGAGGCCTGTAGATTGACAGGTGCAGATTGATGCTGCTCTGCCATGAGCAAAGCTGGTGGGGGTCTTCTGTGCTTGGGCTAGCAGAGCTGTACAGAGCATCTGACCGGCCTGGGTAGAGCTGCTGCAGACATGCCTTCTGAGGTATCCTTTCCCCAGTACTTCAGCCTGCAGTTGCATTCTGCCAGAGGCTGGGTTCAGAGGCCAGGGAATCCAAACTGATGCTGTAGATGCAGTTGCATATTTTATATTCTAAGTTGACTCTGAGTCTGCGTATCATATGATATTTGTAAGATAACTGAGCAACTCCACCAGGAGACGTGGGGAAAGGAATTTTTAAAAAGAAATAAAAGTGATTACTAGTTAACCTTTAAATGAACACTCATGCAGTGTTTTGAGATGACTTTGGATGTCTGCCTCACAACAGATTGTACAATAGAAGAATGAGAGCAGTTATTGATGCTTCTGGAAAAGAATTCCTTTTTTTGCATGTTGAAACATGATTGCTAAAAGCAGCATAAGTTACTTTGTGAGAATGCAGAGTGGCAGTTTGGTTATTTGGAAATACCAATGTGCCTCTCAATTAAATTATAAAATTTCATAGGTAACTGATAATGCTAATGATTAGAAATACACTTTTTCTTCTGAATGGCTCTAAGGTTGTTAAGTAAAATCCAGTGACTGCAAGACTATTTACTAGTAACACAATAATATGAAATATTCTTACTTTGTTTATATGGGAATAATGTAGTTTCCCTATTAGGGTGGATTTTTAATAACAATTAAACACTTTTACAAAAACCATTTTTGATACTTACTTAGGAAATCTGAGCCACAGTGATAATGAACTTGGAAAAGTTTAAGTCGTTCTCCCCTCCAGTTCATAATTTTAGCAATAAAATCATATATTTTTCAAACTCTGTAAAGCTTTACTTTACCTGAATGATTTTTTGAATGCTCTTTTTGCAGTCTTTCTTCGTCCGTTGACTTTAGTGTTTTCCCTCACCTTGTTTGTCTTTTATTGTCTCTTGATGGTTTTGCTCTTACCTGGTCTTGAAGGGAGATCTGTGGCTGGGTCTTAGGAGGTGAATTGTGTGTGCAGTCCTGAGCTGAATGGAGGCCTAGAAAAGGAATTTTTGACAAATGTGGTTGCAAAGGATGATTCTGTTATAATATCATCAGAAGTGGCAGTGTTGGAAGGAAATAAAGATGCTTTTATTCTTTCAAGTGTCCACATTTAGAGTCAATTTTATTTTTAATTTTTTTTTCAATATTAATGGGTAAGTACATTGTTCTTGCATCTTCCAGTCCTGGTATCTGGCTTTAGGGGTTATCTGTGTAAAGCTTCTTAACTTTCTCACAGTTAGCGTTTATGATGGTCTGTGATGGTCATTTCTTGGTTCTATTGAGATGCTCTTATGATACGTGTTACTTACTTCCCTTTATATCTTCGCATTAAGTGTAGTTATAAGTCTGGGCATTTCTTAAGAAGTTTAGTTTTTAGAGAACGAAGGATAAGGCACTGAAGCTTGAGCTGTGGCCTGCTCGTTTGTAAAAGGGAACATTTCTTTCAGCATTTTCATATTTGCTGTCTGTGTTGGAGAAGTAACAGGTTTTGCATTCAGAGTCAGTGAAGAACCACAACCACAGGACACCTGTGTATCTAAGAAGAGCAGATGGGACTTTTCTGTGGAAATACATTCAGAATGGTTTATAGCATTTGACATACAAATTAGAGTAACGTAAGAGTTTTCTCCCAAGTGGTAATTATTTTTAGCTTGATACTCTCTCTCTTTAAGAAGTACCTATTCTTTCTTTTCTCTTCTTGTCCTGCCATGAACATTTTCATCCCTTTAGACAATTTCTGACTGATGGCGAATTGTGCTCACAGATGAAAATTAGCAACCCAGGCTAGAACTCAAATGAAACCCTCGGCTGAATGTAGTGGAAAGACAGAAACTTGTCTCCAAATAAATGTCCTGTTCGGGAGAGGTGGCACATCAGATGAGTGTTTGGCCTCAAAATCAGTTTATGGCTCTGAAACCGTTGACCCCACACAGCCTTTTGAAATTTTATCGGGTTGTTACTATGAGTTAGGTTTCCATAGTTAAAATATTATAGTGTATTTTAAAGTTACGCAGCTAGGCTCCAGAAAATTCTGCATGAAATCTCATGCTGGTGTGATTCAATTTTATATAACAAGCAGCTTAACTTCAAGAAGTCACTCTCTTTTGATTTATAAGTAGCAGGGTAGTACTTTCATTTGAAATCTCAGTTTTATCAGGTTGCAACTTCACTGCTAGTATTTGTATTATGTATGAAAGTTCAGTGACATTTTTGACAAAGCGTATTTTCAATTGCTTCAGCTCTCTTTTGTGAGAAGTACAGTAATATTTGTCCTACTTTTGGATACTTCTCAGTAATATTCATTTAATAGTGAAAAATAATTACAAATTTTCTGATTTAGAAAACTAAATTCTTGAGATGCTTACATGGGCTAGAAATGTGTATTTCTGAAGTGATTTATATTAATATTTTACAGTTGCTAGTTTCAGGAACCGAATCACTATTGATTTTGTTTGTAGTATTCCTGATGATATCCATGTAGATGCATTGCTTAATATTTCACACTCACCATAAAGGAATGATCCCAGAAATCTGCGCTATCAGTGGATACAGTGAGAGGAATACAGATTATGCTTGGAAGGTTTAGCTAAGGTTTACCGGGGACCGTGGGATCACGTTTCTGCTTGCATTTTAAATTAGCAGCTTGTGATGGCAGAGATGAAGAGACCAGTTCTCTTCTCCCTCGCTCTAGCCATGCCTTCTTCTCACGCACTTGCACTGTATCAGATGACTTTGTTCTTGGGTGATGGATGCTAAAGCAGACACAAAGGAGAGCATAGGCGGGAATAGGAATAGAATTTGCATCCGTTTTGACATCTGCATGGCTGCTGTTGTGGAAATTTGGGCTCTTCAGAATAGCTACTCAATGGGAATCACCTTCCAGATATTCACTTTTTCATCATTGACTGTAAAGGCAACGGTGGGCTGGGCTTCCCTGAATAATAAACTTCCTCTTGGTGAGTTTTATTAGAGACCAAGTGTTGAATGATTATGAAGACTGAATTGTCGTAATTATGCCTCTGTGTGGTCATTCCACTAAAAAAGCAATTGAGTCTTGTGCAGTTCTTTTCCCGACTGCAGTTGTTAAGAGAAGAAATTTTCAGTCTCCACCAGCAAATACCTCACTGTGTAAAACCTCATGGACAAAATATATTTGGTATCCATCATGCTCATCTAATTTTTTTTATTGCGTACATTTCTTCTTTTTTCTTTCATATGCGCTGTTATAGACAATAACAACTGAAAAACTGTAAAAACTGAAAACCAAGCCAAAACCCAATAAAAAAGTCAAAGTAACCATTAGACCCCCATAAAAATACATGCAGTGTACCTCTGTCCAGAAAATGGGTGTCTAGTTTTCATAAGGATTTACTTACTAAGATGCCAAAATCTGTTTAGATACATCAGCAACTTTATAAATAGAGGTTTCTCATTGGAAAATTGCCTGCAGTATTATTACAGGGGAAAATGATGGAAAGAATCACACAACAGAAATGTGCATTGACTGTATACATAGATCTGATTATTTTATATGCACAGTACTTGACTGAAATATTACCTGAAGTAATTTTCATACTTAGGTGGGCATACGACTGAAGTTTGTTGTAAATTCAGGATATATATGAGAAAGGAAATATAACCTGACTGTTGCAGTGCAGTGAGGGCAGGCATCAAAAGGACAGTACCTCATGAGATTCCCGGGGCCCACTTCCTGAGCTTGTCCAAGTNCAGACCTCTGAAAGTCACCACTTGTTACTAATGTCCATCAGGACTCTGAGCCATTGACTACAACCCTCTGGATGTGACCATCCAATCACTCTCATCCATCTAACCGTTCTCTCATCAAATCTGTCTCTCTCCAATTTAGAGAAAAGGATGTTTTTGGGGGACTGTGCCAAAGGCTTTACAGAATTTCAGATAAATGACATCTGTAGCCCTTCCCTTGTACACTGATGCTGCCACCCCATCATAGAAGCCCATTAGGTTGGTCAAACAGAATTTTCTCTTGCTGAAGCTGTGCTGGCTCTCTCCAATCTCCTCCCTGTCCTCCATGTGTCTTCAGACAGCTCCTAGATTTGTTCCATGGTCTTCCCATTCACAGAAGTGAGGCTGACCAGCTGGGAGCTCCCAGGGTTCTCCTTTCTACCCTTTTTAGTGATGGGCACATTGATTCACCTTTTCCAGTCACCTGGGAGTTCTCTGACTCTCATGAATTTTCAGATATCATGGAGAGTGCATGTAGTGACTTGCAGACCAGCTCTCCACACGATCTTTAAACTCTGGTTTTAGTTCTAGATCATCTAATTTGTCTTTAATCCCTCTTTCTTTTGTTCCTTTGTTTGCCTTGATCATTCCTACTTTGTCTCGTTTAGTGTTACTTACTCTGTGGATCTCAGCAAAATTTTGGGTGTTGATTTTGTAGGAAGCAGAACTTCTTCTTGTGTGTTTCTACAGCACTGTGTAAGGAGCAGCATTGATTCTTGTGGGGCTTCCCAAGTATTGCTGAAATGCCCATATTAAATAGCAATTAAGAATTGCTGTTTGCTGTCCCTTTGTTATGTGGGTCTTTCTTTAGAAGGGTGCTGGAAGAACACCAGAATTTGTCCAGAAGAATTTGTGACTGAAAAAGATCTGTGTATTTATGTGCTCTTTCTCTTAGCTGTGAGATGATCCTTGCTTCTGGTTATCCTTTCATCTGCAGTAACTGAACACCCTGTGATTGCAGCCTGTCCTGTACCAGACTGCTTTCTAATGCTCAGGCAAACCTACCTGAACTTTGCAGGAGGTTTATGTTGGATTATAAGGGCACTTCATGGGCCATCTTTTTGCCTCGTTTTCTGGCCTGAGAAAATGTATTTGCACCTTCTGTATTTCAGACATGCCAGGTTATTTAATAAAGCCTTGCAGACTCATCTGAAAGTCAGAGCAAGCAGTGCTCTTTTGTTTCATATTCAAACACATATTTCAAAGTGCTCCGTATTTCATATGGAACCAACCAAAACTGGGAAAGTTTAATGGCACCAACTTACAAGTAGATTGTGGTTTTTTTATTTGCACACAACACTTCTGGTCTGTTGTGTTCAGCAGATAAGCTAGAGGAACTCTGAGTTTAAACAATTTCATCATTCGTGTGTTTTTACACCAAGACACTGCAGTGTTTAATTAGAGATTAAAGTATCAACTTCTCATGTCAAGTTTAGAACAGAAAAAGGTAAACATTAAATGTGAGAGTGTGAGTTTTTTCATTTGAAAGCTGTGGTAAAAAAATTCTAGTGCAGCATAAGTGAAGCATGAACTTGTACTTTCTATTGAATTGAGATTTCTTGTTAATCTGGGCTTGTATTTCCAAAGTATGAATTTCAAATATGTTTTATTTGAGTAAAAAAAAAAAAGTGTAAAAATCTACACAGAACAGTTAAAACTAAAGGGCAGTCTCAGAAAACAAACAAACAACAGAAACAAAAACTACAATAGTAAAAAAGAAACAAACTACCACCAAAACCCCCACCAAAATGAATATCCATTCAGAAACTTCTAATTCAGACAAGTTTCAATGTGGGATGTGCATATACTCAGAAGTTCAGCTTTGCACTCAAAGGTACTCTAAACATTGGTTTTGAGCAGGAAAAATCTAACAGAATATCGCAATAGATAGTGTTGCTGCACCACACCAAGAAGTAGAATAAATTAAAATTCTCCTCACTGCGTGTCTTGGAGCCTGTTTCACCTGACTCATCAAATGAAAAATTCATCAATTAATCCTCTGACAATAACAATATATACACAAAAATCAATCCAGGATTGATTTTTTGAGCCCAAACATGAAAACTAACCTCTGGCTTGCACATAATGTGAAATTTCTCTTCATTTCAACCTTATTATTGAGTATAAAAGCTGAAGTGTTCATAGAATTATTTGTTCTAAGTCAACTACAAAGGTGGGGTTGTTTGAGGAAGGGTGTGTGCACCGTGAAGATGTTCTGAAGCACTATCAGAGTCAGCTAATAAA
>VXBQ01013725.1:77247-114032 GCA_013400175.1 Phainopepla nitens
TGGTGATTATAAAGTTAATCTGTTTAAAAAGTTTTTGCCATATAATGAGCAATATAAATTATAATATTTTTATGTTCTTAGGGACTTCCACAGCCGTAATTTTACCAACACAGCTGTTTGACCCAGTGACATCATGTTTTGCATATTTCTGCATTTTAATGAGTTAGTCATTTAAAAGGTTACAAAGAAACCATAACTCATAAGTAATTAAATTATTTAGCAGAAGTATAAGAAGTTCTTCTGACATGGGAAGGTCACTGTGGGAAGGAAGGAGCATCAATGTACTGAATTGCACCTGTTTGTTCAAGATAGGTACAGACCAGAAGCTTTACTGTTAGATTACAATTGTCTGTTTTCTCAGGGAAATACTAAATACATGGACATACTAAGAGCAGCTGAATTCCCTGTCATTGAGATAGAGGATTTCTGGTCACAAAACACTAAATGGAAGTTGTCTTTCAAGACTTTGGATAACTTCAATATTTTACAGAAAACACTTACGTGCATGATATGTTTCTCATTTAGAATACTGAGATACAGACCTACCAAGGGATTGGCATTTAATCTTTTCCCATGGTAGCTTAATACATATAAATTTCTGGAAGTGAAAGGTAAAGTATAAGATCTTGGCATTTTGGGTTGCCTTTCTTCAAGCTAAATATTTTGCAAATCAGAAAAAACCCTCAGCCCATTGAAATATCTGAATTTCAGAAGGAGAAGGTATTTATAAAGATTTTACATTATTACGAAAGCAAAGGAAGTAAGATTTATTGTAGAATAAATTGTTACTTTTTCATGTTCTGTTACATAGAAAATACCCACTTAACGACTGTTTGGAGGTATATTCATCATGAAGTGCTAGTGAAAATAATCAAGACATACTATGACATTTTCAGGGAGGAGGCAAAGCATATTGAAAAACAAATTTGCAGTTGAGAACTTTTGCTGTCAGCTAAGGGGATACTTGGAAATACCACAGAAACATTTAAAAAATCCTGCAATCCAGCTTTGCATCTGTACTTGTTTGAGCATAACTTTCAGGGGGTAACTGATACTCTCCTTAGTTTCCTTATTGATAGATTGATTAGAACCAATTGTTATTCATGTGGTCTTTATTAAAATTATTTTATTTACTTTATTTCTGGTTTGTGGCTTTCAAAAAGTTCTATTTTCATGTAAATAACATTTTCATTAAAATCTTAGTTCTTCTTTCTTGTAACTCTCTGAAGCATTTGAAATTTTTGTTGGAGAAGAGTTTAAAATAGTTTTTTTAAGGCAGTAGGGGAGAAGATGAGCTTCTAGAGTTCAGACTTTAATTACAGAATGGGTTCCTATAGGATGTCTTGAGGGCAGACTGGTGGGTTCATTCTTTCACAGGTTCTATGGACCCTAAAGCTGTTTGCTCTTAGTAAAGAAAAGCAGATTCTGGTTTTACAGCCTGGGCAGTTGTTGTGGACAGATTATTTGCAGCCCAGTATCCTGCCTGCCTGGCTGGGATGGATTCACTTCCATTCAGTCTCCAGTGATTTCTACACATAGCCCAAATCTCACATCAGGGAGAGGGGGTGGGTCTGATGTTTATTAAACAATGTTTGAAGCAGTAATTGAATGTGAATGTAGTTCTTTCTGTTAATTCACAGAATTAAATTAATGATACAGCATAATTTCTTGTGTCTCACTTGCCGCGAGAAATAATTTTCTGCTGCAAATCCTAGCGAAACTAGTGCTTGTAAAGGCATGGAAGTTCCCTATAAAGAACACAGTAAACAACTGAGGATGTAAAAATCCTTTTAATTCATGGATGTTTTTATTCAGTTTTGACCTTGCGAAAAAACAGCATAAAACAGGGTTGCAGATCTAGCACATAGACATATTTGGGTTGCTAATTATAGAGAGATGTAAAACATTAATTCTTTTCAAAACTTTTCAGCCGTAGACTCAAAATACAGGAACAGCTTTTCTGGTAGGTTTTTGTAGCCTTGAACATTGATTTTTTTTTTAGTATAGCTTCACTAGCACCAAATTAACAAATAGTAAAGTAAGACATAGTCATGGCATGTGTAGTAATTTCCAGCATAAAGATTGTGAAATAAGGTAAATACAGTTCTAAATGCAAATAGATTCGGACGTAATGCAGTGACGAATTAGAAAGCAGTAACAGAAAGGAAATGAAGAGTTTATTGTTTCTCTAGCTCCAATATCCATTAAAAGTTAGTTACACAGCAGGTGGCAGTTTGGATAAGTGTAAAGTGAATGTTTTGAAATAAATAGCAGCTGGGTGACCTGGGATGTCAGGGCTCTAGACAAGGGTGTGTGTTTGTCAATATATCCTACATGTTTTACAGACTCCTCGGGGACCAGGAGAAGATACAATTTCACCTTTTCTGTGCCAAAACATTTTAATTATATCTTCTTCCAAGTACAGCGGTTCAGTAACCAAGGAGCTGACATTGATGCATGTGTTGATAAAGCTGCAAACATTCAAAATGAGATTAACAAAGATTTTGAGGAAAGGGTGACAGCTAATTTTGTACAGTATTCTGCATCTAATTCAGGTCAGTGTAATGATAGAATATTTTATAACTGCTGTGTCATCTAGAAAGACTTTTATGATGCTTTGTGTATTTAAAGATTTGTGTATATGAAAGTACAGTTCTTTATATCATTCAAGAAAGTTATAACTTCTTTATTGAACTTCTGTTGGTTGTAGCTGTGAACAGGAATAAACTTAAGCATTTAGAAGTAGTTTTACATATCCGTCAGCATTAATCACAATAATAAGTAAGTTCCTTTTTTCTAATTCACCTTGAAAATATTGACTTCAGATGTGAAATGGAACCAAAACTACCATACACAATTTGTGGCATTGCTTAATATTTGAAAAGATATTGGATGGAAAGTTCTAGTAAGTGTATTTAAATAATCAAACTGTAGTTTCTTTGTATTATGTGCAATCTTTTGAGAACATCTCCGTGTATTTCTGCTCTGTTCTCCTCCTTGTTTGAAGGTAACTCACATTCTTTCACTTCTTTTTGTTTGTGAAATTTTCTCCTCTTTTTTATCCACTCAGTTCTCCATCTGCTTTCACTTTTGTTTGCTTGGGCCGTCTCTCATCCCAACTTGATAATGAGGAATGCAGTGTGACCCTGACCTCTATCAGCCCATGCATGACCTTCTGACTCGCCCACATAACCTTTGACCTTCTCTTTGACAGCTTGATTAATTACCCTGTGTTATGATTTATGAGTAAGTGCTATGTAAAAATAATAGACAACAGGTGGTCCTCTAAAATCTTTTTGTGGTACGTTTTCTTTTCCTGCCTAACCTGATGAGCTGTTTTAAGTTTGGAACTTAGCGGGACAAAGTGTGTTTGGCAGAAGCATGGCATTTTTACGCACTTGGACACAGTGCAGGAATTCAGGCGGCTGAGGTATATCTGGGACGGAAATATCGCAGTGTTTGCAGGGTGCAGTTGCCAAAATGTACATTGGGTGGAAACAGAACGCGGAATCAACTGACATTTCAGGCGTTTCAGTCACAGGTCACGTCTTGAGAAAATTGCTCAAATAATGGAGGGGGCATTTTTCAAGCTGAGCTGCATCTCCAACAGCTATGTTTACTTTAACGCTTCACTAGTGACTTCTGATTGGTTGTCATGACCTCATCCTGCTGTTGCACCTACAGTGTCGCAATGGTGACATAGATGTACCCTTCTCACAGTAAGGATGGGAAATGAACAGAGCATACTTCTTTCAGAAAGATGAATGGACATTGCTTTGTCTGTCTTAACCACAGGCAGGTTTAAGAGCAGAGTGCTTTGAGTTGCATTTCCCCAAGGAATTAATTCTGCTGCCAACCATCCAAATAGAAACCTGAACTGGAAAATTCAGGTTGATTGAGTGTAGGAAAAGGATCTCTTTCAGATCTTCACTCACAGTCCAAAAAGATAGTTACATAGGTCAAAAGATACCTCTCCAGCTCTGACCTCTCTTGTCACATATAGTATCCCACCCTGGTGGATTAATATGCAGATCTGAATGGTTTCAGCTCATTACTCATGTGCCAGGCAAGTGAGATTTCAAAAGATTGGGAATTTACCTCAAATACTCTGAGGTTCTTTTTTTTTTTCAGCTTACCCCCTTGAACTTTTAGTAAGAGGCAGAAAGTACTGCCCCATTTCTGGTTCATGTATTGCAATGGAAAAGGCCTTCCTACACTGTTCTGTCTCAGTAGTATGCGTATTGTAACTGATGTTCATGACTCTTTCCAACTCTTGACTTAGTAAGCTTGCTTTTCCTTTCATCATCACAATCCTCAACCTCCAGAAGCAGCAACCTGGAGAATGGTAGGAGTTAGTGTAGATTAAATTTTACTTACCTTGAAGCATTACCATGTGAGGGGAAGAGATGTTAATTGGGTGCTTTAGTCCAAGAGAAAAACTGTAATTTTGTAGATTAGAGGCTGGGAGTTCCATTTGTCAGTGTCTGCCATAATTATGAGGTCTTATCACAGGTACACTGATGGCTGAAGATGGATGGGGATGGGAGGGTAATGTCATTAAAGCTTAGCTTTTTGCCGTGTAAAAACTTTTTAGAGAGTGGTTTCTCTATCTGGGCGCACTGGTCACACAGGAGAAAACTATTACATTGAAAACTACTGTTATTATGTTGAAAACTACTATTATTACCTAAGGTTTGCATACCACCTAATACCACTGGGGGTGGCAAGATTTAGAAACCCTCCTAGATGATTGGTTCTTAAGTAACTCATATGTTTTAATAATGATGTAAGCTCATCAAGGCTGAAATTGGTATTTTTAGTGACATTGATTTGTTTAGTATAGCTGGCCCAATGCCAAATTAACAAATAGCAAAGTAATACATAGTAAGAACACATTCAGTACTCTGCAGCATGCAGCACTGTATATGGTGAAAAAATATTAATACAGTCCTGCATGCAAAGAGGTGTTTCTGAACAGGGCTTTCATTTTAAAGGATTCCTTTTAATGAATGTGGTTTCTGTCTGTGTTAACAGTTATGCCAAAGACTGTATCTTGTATGTTATTAAATTTTGCTGAAGACCTTTTTTAAGATATGAGTGGTCTTCTGTTCTGAGGTTTGCATTGACTTGCACACTTCTCATTCACTGCATTAGAGCTCCACCTTTTTTTTCATTTTCTGATTGCACTAAACTTTAATGATGTAGCTACGCCCACATAAATTACATTTTTTTTAAATTAATTGAAGTTAAAAGCCATATTGTTTACACTGATGTTATACAGAGCAGAGTATTTCTTTTCAGTAGAAAATGCTCAGATAAAGGCTGAATAAGAGATGCTGTCATTGCATATATTTTACCAGTAATTTTGTTTTTTCATGTTGATTTTTATATGTTACTCTCAAATCTTTCTGGTGCCATTGTTTTCTTCTTGAAATTTAGGATGCAGAAGTACAAGGGAAAGGGAGGTGCACCATATCATGTAAGCAAAACAGTCCAAAAAGAGATTACTTTCCAAAGAGAAAGGCTTAGACCTTCCCAAAATAGAGGGGGGAAGAAATCTTAGTTCAGTTATTACTTAATTATTGTAATTCTACTGACAGGAAAGGCCTGCTATCTGGAAGAAATTGTAAAAAAATATAAAGGGAGTCATGTAACAGAGCTTAAAATATATTTAATAAAAATCCTTTAATTGATTTATAAAATAGTGAATTTAAAAATAGAATCATATTTCACCTGTTGATGTCTACGTGAAAAATTGACATTGTGTCCTCATAAAATGGGACAAATGAGTCATGTAATTTTAAGTTACATAATCAATAACTTAGACAAATTCCACTTCTTTGATGATTTGTGTGACTGTTTTGTGATCAGGTTGAAGTGCACAGAGTTTCAAATCCCTGTAACACTTTGACATCTGTAATAAACACATGAATTTTGCATTTCGCATTGTGTAGAATACAAAACAAATCAATACACAGAACGTCTCTGCTCAAAACAAGCAGGTCAAGAAGATGAAGAGCCCCAAAACTAGACAAGTACTGCAAAAACTCTAGCAATAGCAGGCTCAAAAAACACCCTTTCATCTGAGATGTACAGTTCAGGAATGTTTGTAAGCCACATTCTTCTCCCTGATGAAGTTTGGGCTTTGAAATTTTCCAAGCAGTAAAATGCATGTGCTCATTGTACAGCAATGGGCATTAATATGGCCAGGCATGGTGCGGATAGATTTTAAAATTTGTCTTTCTGTTTGTTTCACCCCTTCCCTATTGTTTATTTATACTTTCGCCTATTTGTCTATATTTATCCCAGTTGAATTCATGGCAGGCAGGGCAGGGGGATCATAACAGGAGACCCTTTATGATGCTGCATCTAACAAGGAGACAATTTTCTCTTTGGCTGTTGAGACCATTTTTGACCATGTCACTTATGCCAGAGGTAGGACCATGAATGCCTCTATTTCACCCTGTTTAGCAGAGTGCAGCTGTGCCCTTTAACTTGGTTTTTGGTGGGAGGAGAAGCTGCGGCAGACGTTGGAGAAGGGCACAAGGATGAGGGGTAGGAACTCCCTTCAGATGTGATTTTGATAACTAGTCGAGTGTGTCCAACTGTAGAAAATCACTGAGTGACAATCTGTCTACCTGACAGTGGCCACAATGAACTACAAGGTTTGTGAATGGCTCTACAGATTAGAATAAAGCAAGCCCAAATAAAGTATCTTTTGTTGGGGTGGACGTGGTTTGCTCTGGGAAGCTAGGTATGGGGGGACCTCTTTTGATCCTCATGCCTGGACTGAGTGCAAAATGAAGCACCAAGTGAAAAGCTGGAATAAAGCTGTTCCATTCGATAATTAATATAGATGTTTTGGAAAAGTAAGTCTTCATTAAAATTTACTTCTAAAGGATAGCTTGATTTTGACTGGGAACCCATGTTAACTTTAGGGATACATCTGTTAGATGCATGTGCTTCTCTTTTTTCCCTTCATTTGCAATTATATCTTCCACAAATATTATGGTTTTTTTGGGATTTGCCATCATTTAAAAATCATAAAATTTGATTGGCTCATTTATTCATGGTTTATTTCTCATTCATAAATTCATATTTTTTCAACCAGCTCATTTCCTGAGACACAAATACACCTTACATGCTCAAAAGCATCCTGTAGGTCACAAATTTGCTCTGGATTTGTTGAATATACAGTATAATCCCAGTGAACTTTTACAGCAGATTTAAAGATGCACTAAAAAGTCAGACTCATCATAAAGAGTTGACTTGTAAGCAACACCACTGAATCAGTTTTGGTATTGATTCATTGTTACTGCTGCTATTTACCTCTGCATGATATGCTTATTGTCAGCTAGACAAAAGGTTTTACTAGTTTAAACGTGGTGAATAATTTTCACATGCTTTCTTTAATGTATCTATCTTTATATATGAAATCTCTCAATCCTTTTTATTTTTAAGGTTTCTACTGGCTGGGCATAAAGCTTTTTATTCATTATTATGTAGAGTTCTTAAAGCAACATTTTGCTTTTAGTTCCTGTATTGTTTTCTGAAAAAGTCATATAAAGTGCTTATGAATAAAACAACATATTAAATTATTTTAAAGGTAAAACTGGCAACTTTCTGACACTGAGGGATGTGTATGAACATAAGTACATGCACAGATACATATTCACACATCCATATCCCTTTAATGACAGAATATTCTTAAAAACCCTTCTATAAATGATGTTGTGTGAAGTTGCTGAAATAAATAAAAAGGTCTAAAGAGCCTTAAAGTAAATGCAAAGCATTTTCAAGCATTACATCTCCCTTTTTCACTTTTCTTCTTGTTTGTGTGTGTGTGTGTGACTCTCTTTTAAAACAGGAAGGCTATGGAGTAATAGTTCTGAATCCCAATGAGAACTATATTGAAGTTGAGAAGACAAAAGCCCAAATACAGCTGTCTTCTGATATCTCAGATGAACCTGCAGAAAAGAGAGAAAGAAAAGATAAAATCCAGAAGGAAACAAAGAAGCGACGTGACTTCTATGAAAAGTATCGAAATCCACAAAAAGAAAAAGAAACTATGCAGATCTATATTAGAGTAAGTTTCTTTCGGTTTTGTTTGCCCTTCTTTACTGATGCATATATATGTTTACTGCCTATATTGGCCAATAAATAGCATGCTTTGTTAAAAACAAATACATTACTGAGATGGCATTCAAGAGTTTATACAGAGTTCCTGTCTCTTTATTCTATTGGTATTTTTGGTCATTTATTGATCGTGATGTTTTGGAAGTGTTACAAAAAATTTCTTCTAATTTCAAAGGGAAACTTCAAATAAACCCCAGAGGAACTCACTGGTGTTATCAAGAAAGAAATTATTTAAGAAAGACTTTCTAAAAACCATTTTATAAACAGAGGTGTTCATAAAAAAGACTTTGTAGTGAAGCTTAGGCAACATACTAGCTTCACATGTCATTTATGCATTTATTGTATTATATTGTATTATATTGGGGAGGCAGTATTTACAGCTTGATAGTTTTTTATCACCTGCCAAATTAATAATGTATTGTGGAAAATACCAGTGTTCATCTTGTGTGGTAGCAAATTTACCCTGAAATGTATTGTTTTTATATGAGCAGCCATCTATTGTGTTTGAGCTAAACTTCTGAAGGCAGATAAAGGAGGAAACTTGCTAATATATTAATAAATATTTAAGCTAGAATAATTTGAGAATGGTGTGATGGAGAAACTCTGTCTCTTGCCCTTTTCTGACTCAGTGAACCTTTGCACTTTGTAATGCTACCAGCATGGGATCATTATAACAGTGCTAACCGAGGATTTCTAATTCTGCAGGGGGCACAAACAATATTATTTGCACATTGGCACATTCCGCCTCATATACATACTATGCATTATACATTCCAGACTGAGTCATACAAGTTCCAAAACCCTTATTATGAAAGTTAGCATTTTCATTCAACAGTAACACACATCAAAAACTCCACACTAAAGGTAAAACAATAAAAATGTTTGTCATTCTGGTGAGAAACAGAGAAAAATCCAACAAGATACATGTTAGAATAATCTTGAATTTTAATATGCCCCTGTTTATTTTTTTTTAGCATAACACTTTTTGTAGAAGAAATGTAACTGTGCTGGCTAGTTAAAAGGGTTAGTAACTTGGATACAAGATTGTATACTAATACCATAAATATTTACTGTCTTTTGAAAAATACCTGAGTATTGGAAACAAAGGAATGCATATATGTATTCAAATTCGAAGTCACCAACGAGGCACTGTGTTTTCAGTTCACAGCTTTTTAATAAGATGCTATTCTGTCCACTAGCCAAACCCTCCTTCTTAATAGGGGCAACCAGTCTTAACTTAAGGTCCATGAGAATCCAGTGGACAGTGCTGCTGTGCTGTCTGAAAAGAAGTCTAGTCAGCAGGCAGGTTCAGTGTTCCCTTGTTGAAAGTGAACCTTTTTTTCATAACCTTTTTAGCAATTCTACCTTCTCATGCCTCTTGCCTGATGAGGCATGAAATTTGGTTTCAGGAGGCTTGACTCCCCGAAATACGAAATATATTGTTCTATCCCATTTTCCTTTCTGCACAGCTCCCTGCCTTAAATATGACTGTTGATGTTTGCTTTATTTGATTTTCTTCAAATCAAGGAAAGAAGCAGTATATGTTTTAGTGAAAGTGTGGTTGGTGGTCTCCTTCCCCAGGCCAATTAATTGAAATTGGGTTTTCTGATGAGCTTGGTGTTGTATTCTGAAATTATTATTTTGGGAGTTTTTTTTCTTAGTGGACCCCAGTACAGATAGTTTTTTGAAACAGAAAGAAAAACATACCTACTTTAGTGTATTGCAATTTCCTTGCTTATCAGTTTCTGGAACAAAACTGGACCATCAGTAGGATACTATTTACTCCTTTGCTCTGAACTGCTAAGTCTGTAGGTGGTTGCAAGAGGTGCAATGCCATATTTGCAATTTTCTTGCCTGCCATGCTTGAGTGCATAGGATTGCTGTCTGCTTGCACCCAGGGACTTGTCTCCACAGGCTGCTATGGGTACAGTGTTAGTGCTGGTTTGGGGTGGTCTCAAAGGGCAAATCAGATACAATCTTACAATCTTATAGTATAGCATACATTTGACTCACTAGGCTCTTAAAATAAAACATACTGTCACTCAACAGAGATATTTAAGGATGGTATATGATTTGTAATGATCTCATCAAAGAGTTTTGAAAAACCTGAGCAGGCTAAGGAAGTAGGAAAAAGTATGGATAGACTAGATGAAAAATTTCCTTACTGGTAGGCTTTAACTTCATCTAACACTGAAGGAAAAATATAGTTGTGTAAAATATGCTGGAGAAATTGTTTCAGACTGTTATGCAGCAGGAATAAATATCCTTAGTTATGTTCTCATAGGGTCACTGAGATCTCTTGTGATCTAATGAGGAAATGCCATTTGAACAAATTAAAGCTGTCTGGTTGATGCTCCCACTTGTGCAGCTAGATTTTCCAAGAACTGGAGAATTAGAACTCTTCCTTGGTAATTATGTTTAAGTATTTTCTTTATTTTCATAGTAAAAAAAATAGCTGGGGTATTCAAGAATATGTAAAAGTTAAGTCTTGAAATACAACATATCAAACTGCACTATATTTTTGTACAAAATGAGTATAAATAAAAACTACTATGGCAGTGTGTAATGCATTAAGCATAGTGTTCTTGAAAGATCAAAGTACTTACTGTTTCATGCTGGAAGTTTCCTTAACTATGAAATAATGTACTTTCTGGCATACATTATGGCTTGTTAAAGGAACTGATTTGGTCTGGGTAATAAACATCATGTCAAACATTATGGCAGGAAAACCTGCTTAATATGTTTTGTAATAAGACAGATTTTTTTGTTCTTGAAAACATCTGCCAACTGAATTCACAAGTGAAGACAGAAAATGTCATCAGTTCTGTAACATTCTTGTAAATTTTATTTCAATTTTAGCAATGAAAACCAGGAAAAAAACTTTTTGATAATCAGCATTGACTATAATACTTTTATGGAATGATTAAACACAAGCATTCTACTTTTATATAATGTGCTAATGAATGCATATGAATTTTAATACTCTTACTGTTCAGATTTTAACAAGCATATTGACAGATCATTTTAAAAGCATCTGGTTTTTAATGTGTTGAATGGAGGATTGAGTAAAATAGCTAAATATGTACATACATCCTTTTAAAAAACATATTTCTATCCTTAGTTATAAATATAACCATTTTTTCTTAGACCACCAGAGGCTGCTCTGTACATATGGGCTAATGCTTTCCCCCCGGAAGCTTACTACCCTAGCCAGCCTTCATTTGTTACTGAAGTAAACTGAGAATTTGTTGCTCTCTAACCTTTTTCTATGGAAACAGATCATAAATGCTTAAACGTAGCATAATCATTCCTTCCATTCTCAGCCGTCTCCCATTCTCTACAGATTTTCACACTGACAGTGTATTTTCTGCATTAGAAGATACTTAAATATGTAAATTAGTATTTTCCCCTTCTAAACTGCCTTCACCACTTAAACAAGTATACTGAGTGGATTCTGAAATGTTATGAAAGAAAAAGTATAAATTGCATAATTTTATAGTAATTTGCAATAATGTTGTTGCCCCAACAGTTGAAGGATATCAAAGAGGCAACCAAGGAAGAAGTAGGAAGAATTACTTTTATCAGACCAACTAATGGGGTCAGGTTTCGTGCACAAAAGGGATAAGCCCTTCCAAAGCCTGTATGCTAGGAATTTTGTCCTTTTTTTCCCCCACTGAGCTTATCTGCTTGAATAATTCTTATTACAAATATTATTCTTACTACAGCACAATCTATAACAGCGCCATTTCTATTAACAGCATATTAATGAAATTAATTTTGTATGTAACATACTTTTTATAAGTAATTTTTCCTATCTTCTGTGAGAGATTAAGCAGGAGAAGATCATGTGCAACCAGTTAATCTGTTGTACTAAATAGGGATACAGCTGGATAATTTGTGTCAGTATTTAGGAAAAAGTGGTAAAAGGCAGTTGTTTTAATACACAGTTAAGCAAGCAACGACCACTGGCAGACAGGAAATCCTGGCAAGCACGCAAGCCCAGCTCTGCCATTTCTGCTCATTGTTCGGTGCGGCTGACGCGGAGTGTGGCCCGACTGGAGGTCACAGCAGAGTGTCCGTTTGTGGGGGATGACCTTTCAGAGCCGTAGATTTCTTTCATTCTGAAGATGGAGCAGTTTCCCGACATAGCTGCAGTCCCACCAGCTGCCGGTTTCCCCCTGTGGCCATCTCTGGGCTAGTGACCTACCCCCTGACTTGGCAAGGTGCACGCCTGCTCTTGTCCAAAGCCTGTGTGACTACATTAACCTGCTGCTGCGACAAAGCTAATAAGCCCTTTATTCCACCAGAGGAGACAAAATGACAAGCTCTAGGTAAACAGATCCTGAGAGATAAGGGACGTGTTCAGCACAGAGTGTCTGTGGCAAATGTGGGCGTCAGGACTTCAGCCTCTGGAGTCTCATGCTGATGTTTTGTTTCCCCTTTTAAAACAAACAATGCCTGTTTTGTTTCTCCTTTTATAACTGACAGCATTATGTTATATATACCTCTGAAATACCACATGGTTTTACTCTGCCCACTTTTAAAGCCTTTTACTTCCTTATGTTCTTGAGAAATGTCCTTCACTTGTAAGCAACACCAAAATCATGCTGATAGTAAAAAGCTCATGAGAACTGCCTAGAAACCACTGTGACGTTGTTGTTCTTGCCCCATGTACTGCTGGGCACTGGGCATCCAGAGCTGAGAAGACACTGCAGTTCAAGTGCTGAACGTAAACGTGTAGTGACATTCTGAGTGCTCCAGGAACACCTGGAGAGATCTGGTCTTGCAGAACCTGTGCCACCAGAGATCTGCACCACCCTGAGCCAGCAGCTGGAAGCCAGACATCTACCATGACACTTATCACCTGCAGTTTAGGCTACCACATCATTCCTAAAAGGTCAGATAAGCTTTAAGTTCTTACAGTAGTTTCTATAAATCAGGAAGAACATATATATAACGTGTTTCATTCTATAGATGCTGCAATAAACAGGCATCTTACATTAAACAGCTAAACTATGGAGAATTTTAACTAGTGTTCAGTAATTTATGCATGGGCTATTTAGCATGAGCAGCTAACTTAAGTATTTTTAAAAATCCTGAGATTATGAAGAATTCTTATAGTAAGTTTTGCATCTACTAATCCTGGAAATTTTCATTTGTCTTCTTTTCCTTGAGCAATTGAGAAATCAGAGACACAGATAATCACTAAAGAGAAAGTCTGTATCTCTTCAAGAACACCATTGGCTCTTCTCTCTGCTATAACCTCTCTTTGTTCTGCATTTCACAAGTATGGTTTTATCAAAGAAAAGGAATAAATTGGGCCCATCTAGCTTTGGTGTCTTTCAGACATTCATTACATGATGCCAATAAAGTGTCCATTGTTAGATCCAGCTCCTAAAATGTGAGGTAAGCCATATAAGTTTCTAAAAGAAAGAACCAGTTTGCATCTCTTCTCCCACCATGAGCTGTATGGTACTCGCATGGTGCTAAAAAAGATTCTCACTCACAAGTCACAAGAGTTCTCCTTCCTTTCAGATGGCATTCAGGCTCAGTTTGTGGGGTAATGGTAAAGAAAACTGGCTCAGCAAACTACAGACGTACTTGTTGAAGGCAAAAGTGAATAAAATCATTCAAACATCTTGAACTCTGATCTTGCCTGATTTTGATTTTAGAATGACTGCAGTGAAGGACTGCAAAGACCTTCTAGGTCTTCTGGGCCCATGCAGATTGTGCTTTGCCAGTATCCTTTATCATTTATCTAACAGAATGAAAGGATTTTAGCTGATACCCAGAAGCAAGGATAAAATTCTCTAACCTTCTGCACACAGTTGCATGTTTTGCTACTGGATTTCGCTGTGTTTGGGAAAATTGGCGGAAAGAGTTTAGCAGGGGCTCAAGTGGCAACACACCTTTTTGCAAAGCTTTAAAGTTCTTCATATGTTTTTTTTCTTAGGGACTGGTCAGCCATAAGACACTTGATATTGTGAGAGATGATAAAAATTAATTTCTCAGATACATATTTGTAGCTATCTTAAGCTGAATTGTGTTATTGCAAAATAACCCTTTTCTGTGGAGACATACCACCTCACTGAACCCCTCTAGAAATATTTATGTGTTTTGGAGAGGAGGATATGAGGGCTGTACTACAGTGCATGGAGGTCAGAAAAACATTTGTGGAGTCTAGGAACTGAATGTCAGCAGACAGGGAACTGGGGTACAGGATGCACAGTAAGTTCAACAATGTTTTCACCTCTTCTGCTACAGAAAACAAAGTGTAAATTCAGGAAAAAATATGAAGGAGAAAAAAATCTAGCTTTTGGGATTCAGATAAATCTGGTGGTTCCTGTGTAGGTTGCTTGGCTGCCTGAAGCAGTGACAGCTGCCAAAGGGGCTAGAAATAGTGGAGGAAACAGAGGCGTGGAACAATGTGGAATAAGATGCTCAGGAAGAAATATTGGTTCTACCCTGCAATTCATAGGTGGCTGAAATTTTAAAAATTAGTTATATAGCAATTAATTAATTTAATTTAAAAATCCTTACAAGTTAATGAGTTTACTAACCAAAAACCTTACTTTTTTTGTGAATTTATTTACTCTGTGATGTTATTTTGAATTGTTTACATCTTGAAGAACAAGGTTGATCTTTTAAATCAGCTTGTTGTCATCACTCTGCAGGCAAAGAAATATGCCTTATTGTGAGTTTTTAGGAGAACTGTCCTCTTGTTCTTGCTATGTCTTAGTGAACTCCATATCAGATCAGCACTCCCCAAGAATCAGGTTTTACCACCTTACCAACAGAGCTGTTAACTTCATCTCCATAGCGTCCAGGCACCAGTCATTCCTAGTCTGGTTTGCAATTATCTCTAGCCTTTAACTCATCTAAATTTTGAGAAATCTTCCCATTCCTCTCTCAGCTGAATCCTTGTTTTATCTCTATCTCTCTGGATAAAAGTGGATTCTAAACTGATCAAAAATGCTTTTGTCTTTTGTGGTCAGTAGTGTTGGTAGCAGGTTTTCTCCCCTGAATGGGCTGCATGCTGTTCAGACACATTGTTCTACACTTTTGTTGTTTAACAGTTGATTCTCATTCTCTTTCTCCGTCTTTTTTGATCAGTGCTTGGCAGGAATGAATTTGTCGATACCCAGTGAGGTGTATTTTGTGTATTTTCAAGTAAAACTTGAATTTTTGTTTGTTTTCCCAATAGATGGCACTGCTTGGAGAGAAACTACTAAGAAAGTGAGGTTGATGTGCATTTAGAATTACCAAGAGTTGTGTGTGTTAAGGAGACCAAAGATTTTCTGGGCTCTTAAGCAGCAGTTTGAGATCTTCTTGTCTTGTACTTCTAGCAAAAACATGGAGTGAGAAAAGTATCCCACAAGTACATGTGCAAGTGTGTGCACACAGGCACTGCCTACACCAAAGCACACAAAAAATACTCACATTCTTGCATGTTTGGCATCCTGTAAACTGCATAAGGTGACCTCTGACTTAATGCAGGCTATGACAGACATAGGATACATGAGATGGGAAAGTTTTCTTTTTCCCAAAAGCAAAGATTTAATCAGTGTATCCAGCTATATAATTCCAGCAAGGAATTTAAAATGTATTTAGTTCAGGCAATACAGCTGGTACTTCATAAGCATCTGCAGTGTGTTCTTTTGGGCTGGTGTTTCCTTGCAAGATGTTTCTTCATTCCTATCTCCTGTCTTTTCCACCTGCTGTGTAACTGAATAATCTGATTTCATGGATCTTGCCAGTTCAGCCTATGTCCTATAAAAGGGGGCAATTACCACTTACTTTAACTGTGTCACTCTGTCCTTAACCTGGGAAAAGAGAAGCTTTAATTGCATGTAGATGTTAAGAATGACAGATACTTATTTCTTTGGGATCTGGTTTGCTGAGGAATTCTTTTGAAGTTATCAAATAAAGTAATGAAGAAATTTAGCAAAGCTTAGGCTGCCTAAGTAATTTTGAAAGATTTCTAGGTGTGGCCTTAGGCTTTGACACATCACTGCCTTCACACATTCCACTTTGTAGGACACCTCCCTAGTTCTGTAGCTACTCCGCTTTTCGTGTTTGAAAAATGAACAAACACATTTAATGACAGGATTTTATTTATCTTGTGTCCCTTGCACTGGTTGCCAAAAAAAGGTAGGCTTACATTTAATGATTGTTGATTATCTTTAAATCCATTACCAGTGAAGACTGTGTGTGAAGTTCTCCTCAGTGAGTTATGTCAAGCTTTCAGATCCTGCATGCTGCTCGGACTGCATGCAGGCTCTAACTGCATTGCCTTAAGTGAGCAAATGAGTTATGGCTCTGATAGATCTTAAAATAACAGGAATTGATTTGATTTAAGACCACTTCTCTTAAATACCTTTCTTCTGCTGTTTGCAGTTCATTATGTTCTTTTACCATTTCCTTTCCCTTTCTGTTTTGAGCTACTCTAGCTGACTTACAGAGTTTGGCAGATGAGTAAATTGATTTTTCTCTAATGGACACCAAACAGTGTCATCACTGAATCAGAAGTTGAGATACTATTATTATTCTGTTATGGTGGTGGTGGTGGTAAATAAACATGACATCATTTTCTAAGAACACCATGAATAAAGCTGTTTCCACCCAAAGGTAAAGTGACCAGGCAGAGTTCAGCTTTGCTAGACTAGCGAAGACAGATGGGAAAAGATGACCACTGCCTCACTCATCGTGTGTCCACAGAGCATGCTGAAATTGGAAAGATAATGTTATGGCATGGAAGGAACATAAATTATTTTATGTCTGAAGTGCTTTAGTCATCTTCAAGACTTCTTTGGAGTGTGTGCAAAGTCACTCTCCCTCAAATGCCTTTGAATCAAGATTTGAGGAGCTTTCACAGTGTATGTTTCTACACTTCCGCGACACTAGAACTACGGAGCTCCCACCTTCTTGCTTTTGTTGGAAAGTATGAGGTATGGCACTTGTGACCAGTCCTGGCTGAAGGTGCTTTGAGCATAGTTTTGGACTAGGTGACCCTCTGAGGTTCTCTCTAGCTGATGCAGTTCAATGATTTGACATTACAAAGTTTCACCCCAGCCCTCAAAGTATTTGATCTATGAGTAGACTTTGTGGACATCGTGAAGAGAGGCAAATTTCACTGTCTCAGAACATTTAGTACTACTGAGGTTGTGGTTGCCATCTACAAAAGGAGAGGTAGGTGATTTGGACCAGGAAGCTTACCAAGCTATCAACTTCATTAAAACAATGTCATCTTGCACAAGTACTGCTACAGAAATGCATCTTGAAAAATATAAACTCCTACAGACATGCACTGATATTTTTAACACTGGGATGTTGAGCAAATATTCATGATTTCTTAAGAGATCAAGAATTTCCCCAAGACAGATCATTATCTTGAATTTGCTGAAGAATGTTCAACCAGAACAGCAGCAGGAGTTTTTTCACAGATGTTATCCAGATGTTATTATGACCATTCTGGAATAATGGAAAGGATACAAGTACTGCCCACATCCTTCCTATTTCCTCTCCTTTGTTATATCTTCGTCAGGATTTTGTCTACATTCCTAATTTGAGTCCACAAGATTTCATTTTAAACTATAAATCAGTTCTTGAGTTTCAGAAAGAGTAAAAACACTCTGTGACATTTAAACTGATCATTTGCAAAGTGTATGTTTAGATGTGCATAGACATGACAGAATTAAAAAGGCTGTACTTTATTAAAGCATTTGCAAAGAGTGGTTTAATTAAGCCTATATGCAACTTTTTCTTAGAAGACTTTGTCTAGACTGCTATTTTCAAGGTGAGACCCAAAGCTTAGCAGCAGGCCAGTGCATTACCTACAGGTTGCCTTGAAGCCCCTGCACAGAAACGCTGCTTCTCTTCATCTCTTGCACCTCTGCCCATCTTCATGAAGAAACACAAATTACTTAAAAAACTTTTGTCCAGTTCTGTGTGAATGCTGCCACCTCCAAACAAGTCCGTGCTGCTTGGTATTTGGTCATTGTACTAGGATACACTGAACGTGATCACAGTATGCAGGATTTCCAAGATGCCTGATTCCTGGCAGCTGTGAGTTCTTACCACTCATTTTCATCTTTATTACTTAGAAGATTTAAGGTTTAGAATATGTTAGTATAGAAACATTTACTCTAATAGAGCTAAAAAAAATTAGAAAAATATGTTTAAGATAGACTGTTAAACAGTGCTCTGTTCATTATAAGAGCTCATTATAAGAGCTGTAAGAGCTCTTCCAGAGTCTCAGTTAGCCTGAAGATCTGGTTAATCAGCTCCTACAGGGCAACCAGGACTAGAGACAAGTTACCCAGAGACTTCCTGGGGTTACAGCTTTTCTGCTGAAAAGGACAGATCCTGCAGTTGCCCAGATCCATACTTCTGCACAATCTCCTTCTTCTCCAGTGCAGGATGGAGTCTGTCCTACTTCTCTTTTCCTGTTTATCCAGGGAACTTTTGTTAGGATTCTTGTCTGTTTTCATCCTGATGTGATAGTTTTTAGCAAACTCAAACTTGAGATGATAAATTCAGAGGACTAATCTATAAGATGGGCATGTGTATTGACATACAGAGGAGTTCAAAAAAGGGAACTAAAAGGACAGAAACTTTTTTCATTAAATCTCAGTAAGATCCGTGTCTCCAAAACTAAGTAATGGTTTGAATGAGGGAAGGCTGCAGGTGTTCAATCCACTTAATCTTTGTCTTAAATTATATCAAACAAATGGCGTTTTCTAATAATGGATTAACATGGCATCAAGGACCATTTATAACAGTAACAAAGTGGCATGCATGTGATTTTTTGAGAATTTATTTTTCTTATCCCACACAGCACTATAGACATAGATTACGTATTTTATATAAGATACATATTCTCAGGATCTTCAGTTATCTCTGGAATTTCTGTTCTGTTGTTGTTTAGTCTATAATCTCAGCAAGACCCATAATGTTTGCCCTATGCTGCCTGAGTTACAAGATTGCTCCCAATTTTCCAGTTAGGTCAACCAAAAAAATTAAGATATGATAGAGGGTCGGTGGAAAAAATTCATATCAAAACAACTGTTCACTATGTCATTATGACAACCTGCTGTAACAAATGTGCTTCTGTTTTAATTTATGACAATTAATTGCTAAAAGTAATTTAATCTGACAGTGGCAAGGTGTTGAAAGACTCCTGAAGATGTCATAAAAGTGACCTTTCTGCCCATGTGAAACCAAAAGCCATTTTTAACAAGGAGGCTCAAAAACAGTACAACTTCTTTTGTACTTTGTTAATTAGTTATTGATTTGAAACAATGCTCTGCCAAATATTGTCAGATTAGCTAGACGCCAGGAAGGTCACAGTGTGACAGTCTAGTCCTGATAATCTTATGGTATATAAGAGTTCTTTTTTACTTTGAACCTTTTGTTCTGATATCCTGAGAATTACATTTCCTGGCTTTAGCATCTGTGCTAATTTAAAATACAGCCAAGCTGTCTGTTATGTAATTGGATGTTTTGAGTTGTTAAAAAAAATTGCAATGTGTTAGAAGAAAATTGCTGTTGATCTAATATCTAATGATCTTCGACGACAGCGATGCACCACTACTGCAATGCGAACGGCCTTGCTAATCTGTGTGGAAAAGAACGTGTTTTGATGAAATAATCAACACGAGAGACTCACAGAGTTCAAGACAGAGGTATGACAGGCAAGTTCTGAGGTTCTGAGGTGTAGCAATTCATTGGGATAAAAGATCATTTCCTAGGGTACATTATTGTGAAACAAAAATAACAGAGATGCATCTGCACAGGAAAATGGTGAAGCAGAATTTGAGGTTAAATAGCTAAACATTCAGCTTTTCAACTTACTGAAATGAGAACCAACAGAAGATTCAAATCCGAATTTCAGATTGTGTTTGTCTTTAGATAATTACTTTATAAGCTAATGACAGTTACTTCAAATACAATTCACTATAGTCCTCTACATATTAAGGCACTTCAGCAAATCTTTGTAACCGTGCATTAAGTAATATATCAGTTTACTTAAAGCAGTGAGCACTTTGCAGTCTTTATTAAGAGAAATCAAATAGCTTTGAGCCTGTTAAATCTTTCTTTCACTTAGATAACTGCTCCTGAATGTAATAAATAGAGATGGAGAAGTGAGGAACAGTACAGAGCAAAGCCATTCTATTTTGTTTAATTCACACAAAAGATATAAACTCTGTAACAGAGACTTTACAGCTGAGGTTTGTTCTGAAACCACTGCTGTTAATGAAAATACCCAGTTGTTACGTTACTTAAATGTGTTGAAGTTTGTGTAGATTTGTTGTTTCCTGTGGTGGGAAAAGCTGCATTTTCCTTGGCAAAAATGGTATTTTTCTTGCAATAGCATGGTTAAAAAAAAGTCTGTTTTTCATTACAATATATAAACAGATGGAAAGAACATGAGAATAAAATAGGCTTTTAAGTACTATAGGAAATAGAAAAATAACATTCTGCATGACTTCCATTAAGAGTTTTTGAATGTTTCAGATGCATTCACTTCCAAAGGAATTGCTTTTAGTGTTGAGAAAAATGCATTCATTTAATTCATTTTAATTCATTTAAATGTAATCATTTAAATGACTGGCATGATCTCTCTGTGACTTGTCTACTTTTCTAAACTTTCTTTTTATAAAAGTATTGTATTTGTTTTTATTTACTTGCCTTCACAATTAATCTGTTAATTGCCAGAAACATTGCTGCTAAGGAGGATATCTGTGAAGATACAATATGGTGGTTTGTTTAAGAAATACTCTTATGTTCCCATAATTTGGTCATACAAAAGTCAGTGTTTGATGGGGTTTGCTATATTATAGGTCCTATTGTTATATTATTTTGCCCTGTGTTGTGAGCGGAATCTCAATCCCTGAGATTGAGCAGTTTGGAGAGAAAAAAGTACAAGAAGATGTAAAAAAAAAGTAAAATGTAGATGTTCATAACAGTACTGAAATGCAGCTGCCTCAGTCTTTGAGTATTTTTACCAGCTGGAATGTCTTTGGCCAAGCTGCTGTAGTTGCTACTTAAATTAGAATGTGTAAGTCCACCTGCAGAGATTGCCAGATAATGCTTAGATCATCATGGCGTGGGGATTTTCTTGTGAGCTGCACAGGTTCATAGCCATGGTATGACTGTGCAAATAGGACTAATCTGAGGAATTGTTGTTACATCTTCAGGCTGAGGAGTTTCTCCATGCAGGATTTCCAAGCTGTTGTCCAGAACGTGCTACTTCAAATTCAGCCTTCCTTTGCCTGGAACCCTGTAAATTTTATGGAAAAGGGAAAAAATACACAAAAATCAAGAAGTCTGTCACAGAGATAAAAGGGAAAGCCGTTATTTTTTTTCTCCCCCTCTGATTAATGACCCTCTTTCCTCCTATTTTTTTCCTTCTGCAACTTTTTCATCTCAGTTAGTCAGCAATGTTCTTGTGCCCAGACTAAAAAAGACAAATATCATATTTGTGTTTACTTACCTTCTTCTCTTAACAATAAAATAGTTAACTGATTGGTGAAGATCGTAATTAAGAGTCACTGAGTAACTGATTTTGCCTGATTTTTTCTTGATTTTGGTCTCATTTCCTGCACTTTACTAGAAGGCAGTTGGCTGTTGATGGCAAGACGTGCCAGATTCCAACAGAAGTAATAATGGGAAAATCCAGACTTGAACAACAGCCTGATAAAATTGCCTTACCCTGACAGACAAGCAGATGCTTTAACCAGGACAATATAATAATTTTTGAGTCTTAATTAATTTAGCCCGAAATCTGGGATTTATTTTATAAATAGCAAACCCTTTCAGGTTACAAAGTCACTTGAATTTCCAAATACAAAGCTGAAGAAGAAGAACATTTGAACAGAGCAACAGAAGGTATTCGCCATGCAGAGAGGCTCAGCCATTGCAGAGTGAAGGACAAGGATACCATTTGCTGCTTTTTTTATTTTTGCACAGATCCGTCCAAACTCACCCTACTTAACTCTCAGTTCCAATGCAAATCTAAGAAATTCCATATGCAACACCAGCCTTCTTAAAATGCTCATATATCATATAGCATCTATATGCTTCTGACATGGTGGTGCTCTGAAGGCCTCTTGTGGAGGCCCACGTTTGCCAAAAAAGAAGTACGGTATTACATCAGTGATACAATAATGCAGCTGAGACCACTGGCACCTCTCTGAAGAATAGTTGCGAGCACTGACAGTGTCTCTCTCTGGTTTTGGGGCATTGTTGAGCATGTTTCCAAGCTGTTGAAATATTTGAAGTGATGGCTTGGAGGCAGAGCCTGTGGTTGGGAGGACGGAAAGTATTTTGATTTCCAGCTTGTTCCTCACCCAGCAGAGGTGATTTGAGCACTTTAGAAATGGATGAGAGCAGTTTGGGTTTTTTTTTAATCCAGAAGTAGCTCTAGGTTTTTGGTTAGGAACTGTAGTGATTTAGGGCTTAGCTGGAAAAATGCTTTTCTGTCCTGGAGTTGCTTTTTTTTCTTCTCTTGTGTGCCATAAAACTGATGTATAAAGGAGAAAAGTAAGTCCCTCCTGCTGCCCTGGCATGTTAGGATCCAAGCTGGCTCTGTTGCCACAAATATATATATAGCATAAATCTGAATTTTATTTCCTGACCACTCTCACCAGGTAAAGCCCAGCTTGCATCTGAAGTGGGGAAAGTGGGACAGGATCTGAAGTCATCTTCAATGGTAATTGTGGTGGGAGCTGGGGAGAGCAGGAGCCCTGGGGAGGAACCCAAACACAGAGCATAAAAACCATGGCTAGACATCAGTCTTGCATTAGCTAAAACTCGTAATTTTAAGCCTAATATCAGGAGTCGTACCATTGTAAAGTGCTGGTACCACCATTTCGTCCCAAACCATCTCTTCATCCCCTCTGCACTGGTGGAGGAAATTTAAATTTTGTATCAGTCCACCAAATGCATTTTTGATTTACATCTTTTATTTGGCAGTTTGATATGCAAGCATGTTTCATGGAATACATCTTGATATAGCAAGACTGTTGAGATTGCATGCTTTCCTGATAAATTGTTGGCCATTTTGGTGGTGGGACTACCTTTAACTTAGTATCATGGGCATTTACCTCAGAAAGTGCCCTTAAAAAGTGTAATTTTTTATTTCACCCTTTCTGCCTGCAAGTGCAAGAGTCTGGCATTTTTACATCCAAAGACACATGATTTAATTCGTGCTAAGGTCATAAGTAAGGAATTTCTGAATACGGGTGCTGAATAAAATGACATCACTCATACATTTACATGATTTTAGTGTTAAACCAGTGTAGATTCAATGCTCAGTGCTTCCATGGAGCTACACCAGACATTGGTGACCATGAACCCACTCTGCACAACTGATCAAATCCTGCTGAGTTTTGTGGTTTTAATATGGCAAAGTATGCAAATAAAATCCATACAGAGCCCATAAAAGGAGGAAAGAAACGTGTCCTCTATTCAGACTTTCAAGGCCAGAGCATCAGCTGTCTATGATTTCATCTCTTCTCTTGTTTTCTCTCAAGTTGTCTCTTTCCCACTCAGGACACAGCAACTAAAATAACTTGCTTGACTCACTGCTCAGTCTTCATCATCCTTGCTTTCCTGTGCTCTTTACGTGACCTGCTGAACTGAACTTCTGATACATGTTGTCAGATTTAAGATTAGGTATATATTTGCCTTCACTGTCACTTTTCCTCCACTATTATCTCCCCACTCACAACTGCTTTGCTGCTGAGGTGGTCTTGGTATTTGTTTCTGCAGCATCCTTTTGTCTGGTTTCACATCACTGCAATTGCCTCTGTACAGATACTGACTGCTATGGCATGGCTATTGCCATGCCTCCTGAAAGCCCAGTTATTTAAGAGTTGTGCAAGAGCCAGCCCATCTTCATGTTTACTTATCTCCATCTATGTAGCATACAGATTAGCATGGCCTGTGACAGCAAGTAAAACAGAAGTACAATTCCTATAGTTAATAAAAGGTCCTGCTGTCTCCTGGGATAACCTCTCATATTGGAGTAGGGAGCCTTTCCCAAATAACTTTGAAAGAATTCTCTCAACTCTGTGATTGAAAAGGTAAAAAAGATTTTCAGGTAGATGGGGTGCTTCCTAATACACTGGAATTTCTCAGTTAAAGTCAAAATCTGGTTAAATGTCCTGTGCTAGACACTTTCAAGTCTTGTCTTCACATAGTCATGCTGCAGAAATATATTAATACGAAATGCTTGCTTCCACTTCCTTTCCTGTTTCCAGTTTATATCCTCTCCTTACTTTAATCCTCCTCTGTGGTTGTAATTCCATAGCTACTGTCTTTGGTGTGGGGGGAAAATAATCTGCTGGCTGGTTTTTTTGCTTCTGTTTCGGCTTTCTTTTCCTCAAAGCTATCCTGGTTCTCCGCCAGGACAGAGTGAATTTTTTTGCACTTACTGTGAGGGAACAGAGTCTGGAGCCATGTGGGCATGTCTAGGTTATTATTCTCTATCACCTTCTGTCACTGTCGGGGCAGAAATGAGGGATTCCTGCTTCCCAGAAGGAGGGGTCATGGCTTGTAGTCAGGAAGAGCATGGGTGAAGAAGGTCTGTCTGCCATTTTGTTCATTTGTTTGGGGTTGCACTGGGTCAGTTCAGGCTCAGTGAGCATTTTTTTGCATGTAAATCACCCTCTTTTTTGTATACTTTTCTTATTAATATTGTTACTGTTACCATTTGTTTTCTTATCTCTTTGCTGTTTCCAGTAAATTCTTCTTATTTCAACCCATAACCTCCGTCTCTGTCTCCCACCAGAAGAGCAGTGGGAGGAGCAGTGGGAGGAGTCTTGGTTGGTGGGGGTCATTAAATTAGGGAGTGACATTCTGAGCCATGACAGAAGCGTCTTAGATCATGCCCTGCACAGAAATTTTGGAGATGCTCTGGTGGTAGTAACCCATCATATAGTTTCATTTTTTATCTCCCTAGTGAAAAAGTTTTTGTCTCATATAAGGCAAATATTTGCAAAAGAAGTGAGAAAAATGCAACAGGTGATAAGCACCATTTAGTACTCATGAAGGGTGCTGCTGTAAAAGGATATTTTTATACTTACATGAATTTAAATGTAATGATTTTTTGGAAGGGTTGGGGTGAATTGCAAAAGTTTGCCTGCGCCAAGGCTCCCTGAGGCAATGGGATGAACTGTACGTGACTGTCAAGGTGTTACTGGTGGGATGGATGTGACATCTCCAGGGACAGGAGAGCAGAGCCTTCTGCATCCTTCTGCCTCTCAGCCACTGTGCAGTTCTGTTCTCCCATATTTAACTCATGTACCATGCTTGTTTACAGTAGCTTATCGAGCTAAAATGAGGAATTGTTTTGCTATGATAAGTGGTAATTAGAAGAACCACCTTCAAATAAATTCTTATAAAGAATTTATTTATTTATTTATTTATTATTTATGGCATATTTCCCTATTTGTGTACATTTCACTTTTCCCTTGTCTCAGAAAAATATGATTCCTACTCCTTGATTTAAAAAAAAAACCAAAAAGAGAAGGTAACCAGGTCTGAAAACTACATTTCTTAGTTTTTTATGTTTTTCTTTATATGACTTTTTTTTTAGTTTTGATGTATTAGAAGTTTAAGATGGGGATCTGAGCTGCTCTGCCTCAGTAAAGCTTATGGTGATTCAAGGCCTCCAGATCTTGCCCCATCTGTAACTTTCTGGCAACAGGCTACTTTGGAGGGGAGAAAGAAAAAAAGTAAAATTTGGCACTGAAACACAAAGTATGTGAACCTGTCACAGTAAGCAGTCTCAAAGGGCAAGCTGCTTTGCAGGAGCTAATTAACCTTAGGAAATAATTACACAAATATGCAAATGTTGTTTAGACAATTCCATGTGTTATCGACTCAGGTAGTCCATCATAACTGCAGACCTTGCAGTGTTTAGATGTTGGAGTCTGGCATAGTTGATAAGGCTTCAGTTGCTGCATCACTCCAACCTGGTATTTAACAATTAATGACTGTGATATTACATTGGTAAATTTAACCTGTTTTTTGAATGCAACAGAATGTAATACTGTATTCACAGTGTGCATACTGCTTATCTGTGTATGCCTAATGGCTCCAGCCATTAAAATGTTATATACCTTTCGACTCCTAGCACGAGCTGTACTGGAAAAAATGGCAGACCAAAATCCAAGTTTGCTTCCTCCACTCTTCTGTCCAATGGATGGCCCAGGAATAGCCTTGTTTGGGCTACTTTGTATTGGGTAGACATTGCTTGAGAGCCTTTTCACATCATACAGTTCTTAATCTTTGTTTCCTTTCATGTCTAATTATGTATCTTGATCAAGAGGAAGGGTTTTCGGAGGGGTGGAGTCCCACAAAAAAATATGACTTCCACAACTCCAAAGAACCAGACCACCATTTTGACATAGAATTACTTGTTACAGGTGACCAGCTTTCAGCAGCAGGAAATCTAAATTCAAATTTTCCAGCACCTTTCCATCTCAATCTGATTCACAAACAAGAACGCATTCAGCCTCAGGTACCTTTTGAGGTGCATAGCATGATTTCTGCAGGCTAATATCCATTCATTTCTGTACACTTGTATAGATAATGATGTAAACTCTGACCAGGAGACCCCCTCTCTATCAAATAATTTAACAATGTTTGATATAAGTGCATTCAATTTAGCTGCAGTGAAATTACAGAAAGCAACCAGCCGCCTGAGACTGTCACCTTTCATGCTGAAAATGCAGTATCCAGTCTCATAATTTAATCCAAGCCAGGCAGTAGAGTTTAAACCTCACAGACCCAGTGCAATTTGAAATCTTAAGGAGATCAGCTGTGCTCTGCTCTTGCAGCTGGATGTTCTGTGTAGAGACCTGGCATCAGGTCTGAGGTGTTTGAAGTATGGGGTTGGTATAAGGGGGAAAAATAAGCAGATGCTCTCAAGAAAGAGCTTTTTTTCTAAACTTACAGGACTCCTCCAACTCCTTCTTACACATATGTGATTTTCGTAGCTTGTTTAGGGTTTAGCAGTGTACAGCAACCCAGTTTACCTTGACATTTTAAGGCTTTTTTTTTTTAAACTGGTAATAAAGGAAGTTACAGTCTATATTTACCTCATTCTGGCTCATTTCTTTTTGCTTTTATAGAATCCTGTTGAGTCTTTTTACTGGACTGTGAAGCTGTGCAGTTATTAATTTAGTTTACTAGACCACTGATTATGCTTTGATTGGTGAAAGCTTTTTTGGGCTGAGTTCAGAAGCTTTTTGCTGATGTCTTAGTCTTGGGGAATCTAAAATTGTGTGCTCTTACCAGCAGTGTGTAGAATAATAAATACAAAGCAACCTGAAAATGCTATGTTAAACAGAAAAAAGTTTTCTTTTTCTCAGAATGTTAAAACAGCATTGGGTACCTATACAAAAATTGCTGTTAAGAGTATCAATGGCAATATTATTATTGAAAAATAAGTACCTCCTGTGTATATAACTAAGATAAATCTTTTAGATAAATTAGTAATTCAGAAACTTTCCCATTGTTTTAATGTGCTTTTACCATACAGATTATAGAGGACATAACTTCTGTGCAGGAAACTCCTGTGCAAGTTGTCCTTCAGCTGTATCTTAATAACTGGTCTGTCAGTCATATTTTCTTTACATAATTTCTTTTTAAAAAATTCCTTCATTCCTCACAAAGGGAGGAGTCATTATTTTTTGTACCTATCTATACAATCAAATTTCAAAACAGTAACAATGTGTTTTGAAATAAGTCCTTTCTCACACTGAGGTGATTTACAATAGGTGATACATATTTAGCTAAAACCACATTCTGTCACAGTCACTGGAGAGCAGAATCTGTCCAGAAGTAGAAGAAATTGAGGGTTTCTGTCTTATAATCACTGCTGCTGAAGCAGAAAAGCACATAATTATTCTAAAAAGTTTGAGTCAGGATCCATAAAAGATTTGTTGCCATCTCATTCTTACTTAGAAAACAGAGTATGAGAACAGAAATAAAAGCCAAAATCAGTCACATTATTTAGTTGTGTCTCTTCCCGCTGATTTTAGACACTTATAAGAGCTTAAATCCCCAAAACTGAGTTGCAGAATTGAGATCTAGATCACCTCAACATTCTTGATAAATTTCAATAGTATACATTGTGAAATTAGCAGCTTCTGATTGCCAGTGGCTTTTACTGGTTTGTGCTTTCTTTTTCCTAAGGAAATGAGGCTTTTGTTGTCTGTGTCTGAGTTAGCTAAGGATATGAAGTTGTTGCTGGCACAGAGCAAAGAGAAAAGGGATGCAAATTTTAGGAAATTACATGATCTTGACTGATCAACTCTTTCTGGCATTGAAGAGACTGGAAAGAGAGCATTGTTAACCCTGGGTGTGTGAAACACTGGTTGAGCAGGGTACCTAGCAGAGCATCTTATTCTTGCCACCTGAGACTAGACCAAATTAGTAGTTTTGACCTCAACAACTCGAGAAATTAGGAAAATCTAGAGGGGTATAGTTCTTTCCAAGAGCCTCTAAGATACGAGTACACCTGGGTTTTGATGAGAATGTACTAAAGTCAATGTGTGTCACTCTAGTGCCTTCTGTGACTCTTACACTGGCTGGCTTTGACAAAGTCTTGTTCAATAGTAAGAAAACGTGGTCACCTAGCTACCAAAAGTTGCAAAGTAATGGCTGCCACCAGTCAAGAGTTGTTTTGTTTGCACCATGTCTCATAGTCTGCAGTCACAAAAAGTAAGATTTAAGAGTAAATAAAGTTGCAAATACTATAATTATAATTTTAATTCAGGTTTCTAGTGGTTTATAGTATGAAAAAAAAAAGAGTAAAAACTGAAATTATAGGTCTTTACTAGCCTAAATTATTCTACTATTATGTATTTGTATTGTTCCTACCTGTTTTTATTTACCAATCTAAGGCATAAGTACTTTAAACAAACCCTCAGTGAACAAACATTTGACAAAGAGTTGTCAAAAGAATGAAAATCCGAGCTGTGGCTCATAATTCCTCGGAATGCCTCTGTTTAGCAGAATTGTCATCATGGTATTTACACAAAATTTTGCAGATGCATAATTTTTGTTATACTTATTAAAGTAAGCCCAAAAAGCAACAGTGTTACTGCCTTTAAATTGCAATCTTGAATTTTCTTTATTTAGACAAAAGAATCTGTTCTCTTTTTGATACTAATATGTATTCATTTGGTCTTTATTTTAACAAAGCATTCTAACATATAGGAACACATTGCTTTTAGACAGAATTGCCATTTTTTAAAAGATATTGTCACAAACATAATTTCTTTCTGCAGGATAATGGCTCTCCTGAAGAACATGCGATTTATGTTTGGGACCATTTTATTTCCCAGTCAGCTGCAGAGAACGTGTTTTTTGTTGCTCACAGTTATGGTGGACTTGCCTTTGTAGAGTTGGTAAGTGTGAATTCTCCATTGCCTTCTTCCCTGAAGACTGTCACAGATTTTCTACGCTCTTGAAAGTAGCCAGGTAGAAACAACTGAACCAGTGGTCGTGTAACAGGTCGGTCCGGATTTCTTTGCAACCAGAAGGTCACTGCATCTTTTCTGGTTTTGAGATAAGACAGTAAGGTCCCAAGTGTGCATGAACCTGAAAGGCTGTGAGAATGCAGAACACGCTGCATCCTTCTTGTCCAGCCTATGTACTGAAAGGCAGCAGTTTCTCCTGTGGGGCAGAAAGACCTGGGGGCATGTGGGACTAAGGATGTATAAGAACAGTTTTAAAGCTAAATTGCAGTAACAATTGCAGCTTTTTGTATTTAGATTGGAACTGAATGTGCAGGGAAATTTGGCAGTTTTATTCAGTTTTTGCGCAAAGGTCTGCAGAACTTGCTGGAAGGACTTCTGTTTTCCCATTTATTAGGCTCTGCAGTGATAATAAGGTGGGGAAAAGTCTGCTCACTGTAAGGCTGCTCTACATCTGGTGCTGAGACTGCTGAACATCTAGTTTGTCAGTCTTTCAACTCTTTTTTCTAAAGGCAGAACTCTCGACCCCATCTGGTGTACCAAGCTGCCTGTTAAACTCGTATACCATTCTGTCAGTGTAGCTGCAGTCTCCTCATATGATTTTAAGACAGTAGGGTAATCAGGACGTGTTTTATTGAACAAAAAAGTAAGAGTCCTCTTTATTGTGGAAAGGTAAATTGCAGAGCATTACAACTGGTTTTATAGACACAGGAAACAGCAGACATATATGTACATTTTTTGTCTACAGCACATTAGTTTAATCTAACTGAAAGTTGACTAAGGTGTTTCCTGCCTGAACATAAGACAAATGCCTTAGTTAAGAAAAAGCATGCATGAGCATGTTTGTTTTAGTCTTAAGCTGCTCCAAGTAGCAATAACAGTCGAGACGATGCCCACTGGTATTATTTTAAGAACTTGAGATTTTCCTAACCTCCTCTTTTTTGTTGTTGAAATTAATGCCGTTTTCATTTTCTCTGCAATCCTGGAAGAGTATGTGCAAAATATGCACAAATACAATGCAAATGACTTGTACAGGTTTGAGACTTGAGAAACAGTTTGTTTTCCTGATCTGAAGATAATTTGAGAATTGATCATTTTTCACAGATATTTTATTACCTGCTCAATGAATAGTCTCAAAACTAAGTTTTTAAGAGACCTTGAAGGTGAATAACTCCTTATATAACCACATCTTTGGGCAAAAGGTGTGTTGCATTGCATGTGCCTGTTGCTCTTGAGATGTCATGAACATTAGGGAGCAATTGTTCTGTCTTGGCTTTCCTGAGTTGTGATTTTCAGCTGCTCAGTGTTTCAGCCCAGGTTATTCTAGTGTAACTTGTGGGTTCAAAGTAAAGCTTTGAAATTTCTGTAGGTTTTGTAAAGCCACATTGTTTGGGTCACCAGATGCCCAGAGAAACATACATGTAGCAGAGGGCAGGAATAAGAATCAACTGGAAAGCTTTTTTAGTGTTTCCTAAACAGAGTGCTGACTTGAAGGAGGTTTGGGGAGTTTTTCCATCACATTTTAGTCAGTGGCTTGAGGTGGCCTGGGTAACAGATGACCAAGGTGTCATTCCCATTTTGCCTGTTTCTCTTGTCACACTGGTGGATATTTCTTCACTTTTGTTCTACTTTAATATGAAGCACACTGATGTTTCAGAACAAGACTTGACTTCTGACCTTGAGGCTTCCAGGGTCAGGGTGCTCAGGGCCTGTGAAATTATCGCAAGCTGAGTGAAAATTTTTATCAATCACAGGAAGCAACCAGTAAGTAAGAAGTTAAAAAGGACCTTTGTCAAAAAGACAAGATGGTCTCAGTAAGGGTCAGCTTCTGTAGTCTGCTGTCTCTGCAGGAGATGCATGCCTGAGAGGAAGAGTATAATACATATCCATTGACATATCACATATCTGTCATGCAAAACTAGAGCTGAAAAGTGTTTTTAATGTAACTCAGTGTTTTTCTAAAAAATCAAAGGGTATTAGCACTTGGTTTAGGCAGAGGTATTTTGATAGTTGAGTTCTAGTAAAAGCAGTTTGATTAAATAATTCATACACTGAAGGACATACTATTGAAATAAACCCTGAACTATTCCATCACAATATTAATTTTTAAGGTTTTATTTTGTTATCATCTCCTTTCTCTCAAACTTTATATCCATACAGCACTTAGTAATTGCAATGAGCTCCAAAAAGAAACTGAGCAGCTGATGGGCAATTACTGTCTTATGACAAATACATTTTCGATTGCTTCACTTTCTTCTCTGATTCATGTGGGGGTGATGATGAGGTTGATAGAGCAGCTACACCATATAGCAACTGTACCACCTCTACACTTCCTTTGCAATTTTTTGGGTTAACTGATTCATGAAATTGTTACAGTTGTTATGGAGACCTGTTGCACAGCTGCTCCTTCTGCATCTGTGCCTCTTACAGGAGAGCAATTTGAAGCATGTGGCTTTAATTTGGAGTGAAGGTTTCTGCCTGAGCCATCTGAATTTTATTTTGCCTGCAGGGAAAAAGAAAACAAGCAAAAATATCCAAAAATATTTATGTTTTCAATTGATATCTTCTTAGTCAACTTTCCACGTTCAGTGCTGCGAGGTCTGTCATGATGGCTTGCAGTCTCTCAGCCACAGCTTGCCACTTCATCATGGTGCAAGGCTCTTGGTGAAAAAGGGTTGTTCTGGCATTGAACAGAAAAACCCAATGGAAGGTGATATTAAGCAAAGTCTTGTTCATGGTCACTCATACCACTGTGTCGGAGGAGCTGCTGCTCTCCCAGGAAAGGGCAGAGAACTAGGTTCAGCCTTGCACAGGCAATACCCATCCAGTTGCTCCTTTGTCTGAAGCTGCTGAGGGAGGTAGCATAGGAAAGGCGGTGCTCTGCCTTGTCCTTTGATTGACATGCACTTTGATGGGAAAGAGAGCAAATATCACATATGAAATTGGTATAAAAGGAGTATCATTTTTATTTACAAAACTTTGGTGGCCAAAGTTTGGTCTTCATTCCAAATTTATTCTCGCTATAAAAATGAGGCTGTGTTCTGGAAATCCTTCATTAAACAAACTAGTAAGGCTTGGCTGCAATTTTCAAATACATGCCACATCAAGTAAAAATTGCCTGTGATTGAAGGATGTTAAGAAAAATAGGGTGAGTCTGGAATATCATGCTCAAATACACAGAAACTGTTACCCAGTTACTGCAGCATAGGCACACATTTTCTGTACTTGGTTGTGTCATAGATTACTAGGGGAATAATTGAAAGTGATTAAAATGTGTGGGAAATAAAGTTTCACCAATAAATGTATTAAGTTTTATTGTTCTGTTGTTTATAGGTTGAATTGCAAATGGTAAATCATAAGCCATATGTTGGAGTGTACCTTAATATTTAGTAATTAAAACTCTGTGTAACTGTGGTTTGAAATTAAACATGCATGTGATGATATCTACATGTAAATTGCTTTTTGAAAGCTCAGCACTAAAAATAATTGTTGGGTCATTGTGTTTTGCTAATTGCTAATTACTGATTTTGAAAAACTCAAGCCATGATTCATGAACACATCTTAATTCTGTTATCCCTTGCACAGTGTAGTCAGGGATTTATTTTCAGAATCAGTTTGGTTTACTTGATGGTAAATTGTGGAACTTTCCCAACTCCAAGCTTATAATAATTTTATGAAATTTAACAGAAAGTGAGAATTTCAAGTTGATGGAGTCAATTTTATATTTAGTTTACAGAAAATAAGAAGTTTCTGGTACAACGCCTCCTTTGAGTTTTTCTGCCAAATTTTGTGGGTTTACAATTATTTTGCTTTAAAAATAATGTTTTTTCTTGTCATTGCCTGCATGAAAGACCCACACAGGAGAATCTTTGTGGAAGATTTCTGCTGTTTGCTTCCTATATTTCTGGGACCCTAGGCTTTGCCTTTCAGTTGTTTCCTCATAATCTTATAACTAGAGGTATAGCTTTTTTGTTTTAATTTTTGTTAAATGCTGTCTTTTAAAAAAATACCAAATATCATGGGAATCATGACAAAATTGTGAGAATTGTTAATGGTATCTCCATCTTACATCATTCATACTGCTGTAGAAATACAAAGTACACAAGGGAATGTAATAATTAGGACAAGGAAAGTAGGTTCATTGTCTTTAGCAGGTGTAAACTATTCATTATGGTTCTTTTGGCTAAAATATTGGGTGTATATATTGGTAATTTGCACAAAGGTGTAGATAAGAGGTGGGGGGAGGGTGTCTTTTTAGCGAGCTTTTTTACAATGAGAGCCCTTAAAACACTGTTCAAATTACTGTGTCCACTGTAGAGTCCTAATTCCATCAAATCTGCGAATTTTGGCAATTTGATATAATTTTAGGTCCATCATTTTGAGATCCTCTCTGCAATACACTGCCACTTCATTTAGCTGTATTGTGCTGAGTGTGGCAAGGACCTGGCCCTGACTGGCGCTGATAGGTGCCATAGTAATGATGATAGACAGGCACCTGCTGAGCTACCTGCGAGTCTCTGAGGCTGCATCATTATTCTGGCACAGGCAAAATGCAATTTAAGAACCTTAATGACTAGGCTGTGAACCTGTCATTAGTTTTTCATTAATTTGATTTCCTGAAGTCTCAGACTGAATAGTTTGTTATATTTGGCTTTTTATATATACTTATATAAATATATCTACTTATTTTTTAATTCAGTTTGCCTGGAAAATTGATCAGTGGGTACTGTGGACATGGAACTCTTAATTCCCTTGGCTGACATGTTAAATCGAAATGTATCTACTGATGTGTGGTAGAGATAACATAAGATCTGTGAGGGCTGTAGGAAGCATGGGAGAGAGCTAGAAGTAGACAGCTGAGAAGGAAAACACTTCAGTGACCAGGTCCTTATTGTGAAGACAAAAGCAAATATCAATGTGCTTTAAAGCTTTGTGAGCATTTAACAGGGGAAAAAAAAAAAAGGAAAGAAGAAAGACACTTTAAATGTTGAATGTCAGTTGGGAGAACAGTATGGGATGCTGTCTTGAGGATTTACGGGGACTTGGCTTATATGTCCAGTCTTTGGACAGGTCATCTCACCCAGCCCTTCCTGGTTTAGGTCTCAAATTTTTCTGTGTTGGACACTTACAATAGCATCTTTTTGAGACAGATCTAACTTAGTGTTCACATTCAGAAAAACAAGTCTGAAAGTAAAAATGAAATCTTAATTCTGCTTGGTTATTTATTTCAGCTATTTTTTTATTGTCCTACTTGGAAAAGTACTTGTTCGTCTGAAAAGGATCAAATGAGAAATAAGGGTGGACAAGAGAAGCTAATGGAGGAACCAGTGGCAGGTTGAGTAAAAAAGAGTTGGACAGGAATAGGGAATCTAGCCTTGATGCTGATTTTTTTTAGTATTCCTGTTACTGACATGGGCACAAAAATTAAGTACGTGCTTCTGAAACTGGATCCTGGCATTAAGTGATGAAGTCACCACTGGTATTCAAATGTAGAATTTCTGCAGTAATAGAAAGTAAAGAAAATAATACAGACTTCAGGACAGTTAGGCACTGACTGCTTAGTGATCTGCATTTGTGCACAAAGAGCAATCTCATCAACAGAGAGCAGCAGGGCTGGAGAAGCCCTTGGATAACTGGCTTCGTTGCCAGTGGCTGTGAGTGACCAGGTAACCTAACAAGAGTCAGATATGATACTGTGATTTGTTGGCTCTTTCTGTGCCAGGAAGGGGAGTATTAATGCTGTCCAGCATGCTGCTGTGATTCATCTGAGGTAATTTGAGACATTTGGGAAGATTAAGTCAGTCTGGAAGAGATATGGGGAAGAGATGTTCGTATCGAATCAATGGAAAGCATATTTTGCCAGAAACAATGAAAGATCCTCAGACCTGCTGTGTCATGGTGCAAACATGGACAGGTCCTACCTATCATAAGCACCAACATCAATATAGCCGTAGAGGTGATATACACATGCTTTAGGCTTATCAGCCTTAAAAAAGCAATGTAAATTGCTAGTGCTCTTATGTTAACTTTGGTAGCTCTATCTAGACAGAGAAGGTTCAGCATCTGCATTGTATTTACTGCAGAAACAGAGCTTAAAAGCGTGGCTTGTTCAGCCTGGTAAAGGAAAGCTTAGAGGGATTGGTAGCACTCAGCAAATATATCAGGAGAATAAACAGCAGGGAGAGAGAGCCTTATAAGCCAAAGAACAATGTTGGCACAGGAACAAATGGATTAAAACTGATCATGAATAAATTTGGGATGGAATTAGGTTTCTCACCATTGGATTAAGAAGTCCTGCTTGGGAAAAGGACTGGGGCAAAGCTGCTGCCAAGCATGACCCACACATTGCAAGAGTTATGTGAGTAATTGGCTGAGACTGTTGGGCCTTGGTGTGACCCAGGAGTCTGTGTGCATTTGTAAGCCGTCATATGCAGGTGCATATTTTCAGCCATGAACAATTGGACCACTTTCTGAATTAATTCATCTGGAGTCGATGCTTCTCTGGCTTGAGGCTCACTCCACTGGAATAGCTGAGTTTTAACGAAAACCAGGTCAAACCTCCTACACCAGTGTTTGCAAACAACTTTTTTTCTTTCCTCCTTACTTACAATCATAGAACCAAGGAATATGCTGAAATGGAAGGGACATATCAGGATCATCAAGTCTGGCTCCTGGCCTTGCATAGGCCCAAAAATCCATCCCTGAGAGTGTTATCTCAATGCTTCTTGAACTCTGTCAGGCTTGTTGGTGTGACCACTTCCCTGGGAGCCTATTCCATTGCCCAAGCACTCTCTGCATGAAGAACCTTTTCTTGATATCCAAACTAAACCTCCCTCAACTCAGCTTTCTGCCATTCCTTCAGATCCTGTCACTGGTCACAAAAGTGAAGAGGTTCCTCCTTATCTCCTCCTGAGGATGTTGAGACCACAATGAGGTCTCCCCCGTGTCCTCCCTCCTTTTCTCCAGGCTGAACAGACCAAGTCACCTCAGCCATTTCTCATATGGGTTCCCCTCAAGGCCCTCTGTCATTATCATTACCCTCCTGTGGATGATCTCTAACTGCTTAATGTCTTTCTTACATTGTGGCACCCAAACCTGCCCCCAGCACTCGAGGTGAGGCTGTCCCAGCCTAGAGCAGAGTGGGACAATCCCCTC
>VXBQ01013725.1:134372-178173 GCA_013400175.1 Phainopepla nitens
GATAGCAAATCCGGGGTAGGAGGCTGAGAACACTCCCAATTTCCAGCAGAGACATCTCTGTTTCCTAGTCTATGTAGACCTTGACCTACTACAGCGCTTCAAGCTTTCAGTCATGAGTCTAGATGGCTTCTCTTAGCACTTAACTACTATTATTGTGTTGAGATTGGGTTTGCTTTGGATTTTATTTATTTTATATTATATTTCAATTTAATTTCTTTTATGTTAATTATGTTGTTATTTTATTTTATTTTACTTTATTATTTCATTTCAAACTTTGAGCATGGCGCTCAAGTAGCTGTCCACTACTTCAGAAATCCAGATAAACTAAGAGAAAACAAAGCTATGACCTGCAGCCAATAAGGTTTTGCTGGCAAAGAGTGGAAAAATCCTTCACCATCACAGCCAAGATAACTTTGTTAACAAAATCTCCAGGGCAGGTTTTGCGTAGCTATACCAATAGAGGACTGGGTCTTGCTGGCTGAGTTTATGTCATTTGGAAAGCTGATGCAGCCTCCTGCCAGTAAACCTCCTGCATCCCTATTACACAGATGCATGGTAAAACCAGAGCAGCAAAGGATATGCTGTGCTGGAGGTTTGGTGTGATCACACGCTCACACCGTCTTGCACTACCCAAATCCAACTTAACTGTGAGTACAAAATGAAGTAGTTGTGATTTTGCAAGTATGATTCTCCTGGGGCTCATGTACTTGCAGTGCACATAGACAAACTATTTTTAAACAACCTAGCTTGAATATCAAATGCTCCTCAGCAGTAGTTGTGCCGAATACTGCACATGGTAGTTTTGGACACTTTCTGGCAGCCTAAACTGACCCTTGTGGAGCTCCACTTTCATAGGACCAGACTGTTTTTTATCTCTTATGTTAGAGGCAATCCAACTGCTATCAGCAACATAGGAATGTTAACACTTATATTGATCAGGCTTCACATTTGGGATAGTACATAGGTAGAAGCTGTTGACCCTTCAAAACCTGATTTTCATGCCAGTGAGATCTCTCCAGTTTGAATTTCCAATATTGGGATAGCAGACTCCAGCTGGCAGGAGGGAGTCCCAGCTGGCCAACTCCAGGTAGCTCCAAACCTCTTTTTCCAATCATCACTGCAGTTCTTGCAGCAGTGCAAAGATAAGTATCTCAGCAACCTTCATTGCTGAGATGTCTTGACGTCCAGTGAAAAATTGATTAGTTTTTATTTGCATTAGTTGAATTTCTGATGGGAAGGAGCTTCACCAAACCCTCTCATCTAATGTCCACTTTTCGCCTGCTAGGAAGTTACCTGCAGAAGGCCAATATTTTGTGCTCAGAGTGGAAGATGTCCCTGCCAGAAGCTTGTTTTGGTTTGATCTGCTGCGGGCAAGATGTAGCAGACCAATTCAAAGCAATTTATGTTATGCAATGGGCTTTCTGTTGAACTGCTGCGCTTCATTCCTGCTAAACAAATCGTTGGGAGGTTTGTAATTGGGGTGAGCCAGCATTCCTACCCATAAGCCCTGCCACACCTTAACCACCTGTGTTTGGGAAGCTGGTGTTTCCCTCATTATTATAGGTCCTCAAAGACTTTTCTCTTGTAAGCTCCCTGTTGTGACACACTAGGGTCTAGAGAACAGGAGAATTGCAATATTAAGTTTAAAGTTGTAATAAAGCTGAAGCCTGAGGCTTTCTACAAAAGAACCATGGGTTTTGTTTGCCCTGTTCAAAAATATACCAGCAGAATTCTGTGTACAAGCTTCTTTTAGTTGTTGGGGTTTTTTTTACTGAGCTATGCACAAGGAAGATGGTTTTTTAAATGTTGATTTAAATATTTTTCAACTCATGATTGACTTTATGAACTTACAACCCCAATGTAAGGTGGTAATTTTCAGCAGAGGTTCTGCAAGAGAAATTGGTTTGTATTATGAACTTTGACAAGTCCTAGACTCCAGATGCTTTAAAGCAATCTGTTCTAATTTGTTCATGCATTATTACTACTGTGATTTATTGCTGTAGAAAAAATATCACAGTTGTAGATGTAACATCCGGTGGATCTTTGAACAAAATATCAGCAAGTACTGTGGTCATTCTCTAATTGTATCTTTGATGGCATTTTCTTTTGTTTTCTAAAAACTGATATGTATCAGGAGCTTTGTCTACTGCAAGTAGGGATTTTATCACATCTGCAAATTCATTTAGGGAAGATGATTTTTGTTGCTAATTGAAAATTAGAACTGGTGGAACTTTGGATTGTTTTATTATTTTTGCTTTGTGCTGTTTGAGCATAGTTGCCCAGCAATTCTAATTCCTAATGAATAATATTTTATGAGGACTCAGGAATCTAATTCCATTTTAAGATGTGCAGAAAATTGAGAGTATTTCAGAAATTCAGGAATTCTATTCAAGGAGCAGTGAAAGGTCTTAGGAATGCCAGACCAAAAAACTTGCACTACAGAGTACAGAATTACATACTCCCTGGTGACAAGGAGCTTTTCATAACTGTGGAGGTGCCCAAGTGCTGCCAGACAGGCAGACTAGTTAATTGGTTTGTATGAGTGAAATGATGGTTGAAGAGGATGTTGGTTGACTGTAGACTGGTAACAAGTAAATTACAAGGAGAGCATATGAAGTTACCAAAAAGTAATCCACAGGCCTTTCCAAATGCAGGGGAAAATTGCCCTCTGTGCACTATTCCTATCATGTGATTTCTTCTCTCTTCCCATCTACCACTACTTCTCCAAATATTTCAGTGTCCAACTGATGCTGTTTTGATCCACCAGAATTTCTACTGCAAATTTATTCCACGTCTGGAAACCAGTGAGGACTTTTGGACAGGGGCTTCCAATAGTTTCCTCTGGAAGGAATTCTGCTTGCAGAAATGCTTGCCAAAATGTCTTAAGAGTCTCAAACCAGTATGATGCAACTGGATACAATGGAGGACTTGCATCAGAATTACACTGCTCCAAGTAAAATGCTTGTTGTTGACTTGCCCATTGAAACCCAGTACATACCATGTAAACACTATGCCACAACTGAGATTGCTATTGAAGATGAAGAAAGTAGGTGAAAGGTTTATTTCAAAACTTCAAGAGAAATTAAAATTTGGATGCATTTTTAATTCATTTTTAATCCATTTTTCCTCATTCCTAATTACAAACAACTCAGAAGAGTAAATATTCCCTGAATATGAAGTGATCGTTTTTTATTTGATTGTGTGAACCTGCAAAAATAAAAGCCTGTCAAAAATAAATAAATATTTTAACTTACTTTAACTTTTCTCAGAAGTTTGAATTTTTACCTGTTTTAAATGTTAGAATAGGTGTGAAGAGTATGGGATCAATGTTTCTAGGATTTACTCCCACAGGCCATTTACCTAAAGTCTAATTGATAGTTTCGTGGATTTTCATGTTGGCAAGATCAGATCTTTGAGTCCTCTTTTAACACACTGTTGCTTTCATTTGACAGGAGTATTATGCCATAAAAGGCATATCTTATCATCTGTTCTGACTATATATGCATGCTAAATACACTGCATATGTAGCGTATGTGTGAAGCTGTTTTATTGACACACACTACAGATGATACAGGTATCAATCTTTTGACATTATAATGTTATGATAACTGTGTAATATAAACTTACAGATTAGCAGTAGAACACTTACTAAGTTGAACAACAAATGAGTAATTATGTATGAACTTAAGGAATGCATTTTTAGTGATTTTCAAGTCCTTGCTTATGTAACTGTTAGAGCTGAATACTTCTGCAACTAGATAATTGACATTTTTCCTTCCAAAGTGAATGAACAAATTTCCAACCACTGGGATAAAGAGGACTTTCAAAAAGATGCTTGAATGCGTTCTAACTTGTTGCAAAGAAAACTGGTCTACAACTTGTCATTCTAAGGGAATCAAATATATAGTGTTGGTATATGATTAATAAGTTACAAAATGAAACTTTACTATGACTACGAAGAAGAAATACAAGAAAAAAGATAAAATGGAAATGCCTAAAGAGAGAAGGTTATTGGGAAACTCTAGAGGACCCAGAATCATGAGTAATGCAGAACGTATTTACTAGAACTCTATTTATATAGAGAAATGCCAGTTTACCTACTTCTGGTTTTAAATGAATTATTGGAAGAAGGAGTGTAAGGGGAGAGTGAGCCATCCAGTGATGAAGTTCACAGAGAGACATCATATTGCAAAATCTAGTCAGCTAAGAATAATTTAAGATTTTTAAATGGGTGTTGAGTGGGAAATTAAGTAATTCATAGGCTGTGAAAACTTCCTGTCTGTGGAATTTACTGATGTAAAAAGATTGTACAGTATACATGAACTTTAGACAAAATTCTTAGGCCTTTGTTTCCTTTGGTAAAAAAATCATTATTCTGAAGAAAATCATTATTCTAAATTTTAGTATTTTTAGTCAGATGTGGTCTATTAAATATCTTTAGTTTTAGTATGTCCACCTCAAAAGACTCTACAGGCTGCATGGAATAAAACAAGTCCTTGGAAATGTAAATCATGCATCCCATAGTGTCCTTCCCTTGGAATCTAGAACAACTTTCGAGTTACATCAAATTTGAATGGTAGGTGGATACTGCATTTTTGGTTGAAGTCAATCTATTTTACCTTTACAGTTTTATTGCATTCATTTAATTTTTAAAATTCATCTTAATTCAAAACTGGTTTTAGAAAAGAGGAATATGTTCTAACTGTGAGCTATCAATCCATTGAATCTGAAGCATTTACGGAGTATTGAAGCATCTGTGCCCAAAAGCACATAGACTTCTTGTATCTTCTTGCAGGGTAAATTATCATCCCTGATAAGAGGGTCTGCTGCTTGAGCTTAACCTGGATCTGTTCTCCTTGATTATTATTATTATTATCAGTGAATGTCCCATTGTAGCAGGAAACTTGAGCTGCTCTGATAGAAGCAAAAGTGTCCTCAGTTTGACATGCTCTGTTGTGACATTTCTGTGTCACTGAAACATGGACATGTTAGGCTTCTTGTTTAAGTGAAGATGATACCCTTGATCCTTTCCCCACTTGATGTATTGTTTTTGTCTATTTCTTTCTAAGTTGGCTCAGAAGGGCGTGGATGCCTACCAAAACTTTTTTCCTCTGGGCTGGATGTTAAGAAATCTGTAAGTGAAGCTCAGTTAATCCCTTTGATCCCTCTTTGCTGCTGCATCCATGAGACCTTATTCCTAACCCTAGCACTGTGCCTGAGTTATCAAAAAACATCACATTGTCAGCCTCAGTCACTTTGCTGATCTTTGTGAAGAGAATACGATTCTGCAGGCAACCACAAAGCTGAATGGCAAGCACCAGGAGCATGTTGGGTATTGCATATTATTTCCTGTATATCATATATGATCTGAAAAGCAAAGGCTGTATGTGCTATATGAAGAAAGAGTAGAAAGAAATGGTGATCAATGGCTGCCAGTTCTTACATGTGCATAGGGAAATTGAGAATAGCAAACCTGAGCTAGGTCTGGAAAAGAAAAAGGGAACTGCACCTTTGTATTTTCTTGTGATTTGAAGAAAAAGGTGATGTTTTAAGATGAACTGGGTGGCTAGTTTTCGAAACATGGGACACAGTAGCTTGAGAAAAAAATGCTTTTCCAAAGCAGAGCGTATTTTTTTATCTTTTCTGGTCATTAGAAGTGCTTCTGAATACCAGCCCTTCATGGAGGAAGTCATGCTGGAATACTTGGAGCTGGTGATGATTTTAAACTTCACCCAGCATGTAATAACTCTGAGTAATTGGTAGGTATGTGGACTTCAAGGACAGTGATATTTTTGCACCTTTGCCTGTTTAATCACAGTGTTTTGTGGAAGACAGTGCAGCCGAATGAATGCTAGAATGCACAGCACTGGAACAGGAATATTAGTACATAAGGTATGCTTAAAACACTTATTCAATGTACAGCAGGGTTTAAAGTGAGTTAGGTGTGTGTGGCTGACAGGCCTTGTTTTTAGATACTGTCTCTTTCAAAGACCTTTCTTCTGGTAGGTTTTTGGAGTCATTCTTATGGCAAGGACATGGAACAGTGGGTTCAGAGGTGCAGCCTGTGTGCTGATAAGTAGTTACTAGAGCATAAAAAAAGAATACTTGATTTTAGGAATGTGGTATGTATTACATTTATACAAAGGGAAGCTTAAAAAAATATTAACTTTATTGCAGCTTACACAGTGATAATGACACCAGTTGTGAAATGCTGGTTTTATAAGTATAATTTATTATGCTTTCTTTGATCCAGTGTTACAAATTAGGATCACTCATGTCAGGAGATTAAAACCTTTTTGTCTGTCTTTGATATCAAACTATTCTTTCCCAGTACCTTTTATCTTGCATAGCAGTGCTGAATTCCACAGCATATTTGTCAGTTCGCTTGTGTTATTTGCAGCAATCATTTAATTTGTTTTAGAACTGATATTATTTAGTCATACTGTCATTTGCAACGACAGAGGTTCTTTAATATCCTAAAAAGGTTGAGAGGCTTTGGTGTTAGCTGAGTAAGCATATGAATGAGAGAGAATAGAGAAGAATTTTAGGACCATGGTGAGCGTGCAAGATAGCTAAATTGGATAGAAAAAGAAAAAACCCATACAAGTCAAAGTGAGATTGTACATCAGAAAAACTACAGCAATCTACTGAAAATTAGTAGATGATAGTCATGAGAACCTTACAGTGAACCACAGGTACCAGCTTCCCTGAAGAACTGAAATAGGAACTTGGAGAAGCTTGTAAAAGGTGTCCTCAGGGAATCTTCCATTTTTTCACTATGATACCTTTAATCCTAGAATTGTCAAGCCACATGGAAAATAATAGGACTGAATAGTTCAGTCAGTTAAAAGTTAGTATTGTTTTTTTTATCAAAAATATTATGTGTTTCTGTTTTTCTGGACCTGTTAGGAATTGTATTAACTTTAAAACAAGTGAAGTCAAGTATTGAATCTGTATTGCTATTTCTTTTTAAGTTTAAGATCATAATCTCTGACTAAGCAGACTCTATTCAGTAAAATGAATTAATTTAAATACAATTTTTTTTTAACAGATGATTCAACGAGAGGCAGAAGTAAAGAACAGGGTAACTGCTGTGGCGTTGACAGACTCAGTTCACAATGTGTGGCATCAAGAGGTTGGGAAAACCATTCGAGAGTGGATGCGAGAGGTAAGACTTTTTTTTAAAAAAGAATTTGAGTATATACATCTGTATATGGCTGAATAAACATGTCTGGGTGTGAAAGACAGCATAATACACAGCAGTGGAATCATGTATCCATAGCAGCCACTAAAATAACCAAGATTAAAGCCATTTCTGAACTGCCAAGTTAGCAGTCAAAATACTAAGCACCAAGCCCAGGGTTTCTTCCTGATGCACAGCAAATAGAGACATACCAAGGCAGCCCGTGATACCTGGAGCAAAGTCCTGGGTGCACCCCATGCTGCTGGGTTGATCTGGCAATGGTGGAAAATCCTCTTTAGGCTCTTCACAACTCAGTTTGATAATTTGCACAACTAGCAAAATATCCTTTCTCTCAGCAGCTTTTTGATATATAATTACTCCTGTAGAACTCGGAAGCTTTTATACTTAGGTGTGGGGTTGCTGAGATTTTGAAAATCATATTTTTAGAGTGAGACCAACTAAACCGCTGTTTATGAGTCTTGTCCTCACCAGATCAGGCTCATCTCTGTTTTCTGCATTCTCATGGCAGAAAACTAAAACAATAGGTGCACAGAGTGAATTTAAACTAGTCACATCCTGAATTTTCTTTTATACTTGATTTTTTCTCATGGATTTAGTGAAACTTCATGTATACAGTGCCTATTCCTGACTTAACCTTAAAGTTTTATAGGCCGTGACTGATGAGAATAGAGGATCACCTGGGATGCAGCCTGACAGCTCTGACTTAAGTGTTAAAAATATAAAGAATGGTAACCCCTACAGACTCTGTCAGAGAAATCCCCATTTTCTTTATGGGAAATCAAAACCTTAAAATATGTGTTATGTAGTAAAACTGAAATTTTAAATCCTGTAATTTGAATCTGACAACTCCATTTTTCTTTATGCATTTAGTCTGAATAAGAAAAGTGCATTACCTTTAATTTCATTTGCAAAAAGTAGATGTTAAAGAATAAGTTAAATGATTAATGGCCTAAAAAGTGGATGGAATGTCATAACTTACATTAGCATTAAAAATCTCCTATAAGAAAGAAGAATTTTACATATGTGAAATGTGGCTGAGTGGTATTAAGACTAGCATATCACCTGGATATCTCTTACTGTAATCAGGTTTAAGGCTAGTGGTAGAATGAATAATAATTAAAATATACACCTAATCGCTGCCTGTCTGTAGGGCTAATTGCTGTCATTGAAAGAATGAATTGTTAAAATAAAGTAATTCTTCATTGGAGCTATCTCTCCTGTATCACTGGTGGCCTATTTTTAGTACCTATAGATGTCATGATTTTTGAATTTATTAGGAGCTGTGATGAATGATAAAACAAATCATCCATTTACATATCTTGACACTGCTTTCGAGAATACTTATTTCTTACAGGCAAGTGTCACATTGTATATAAAAGCTAGTTAATTGTGTGCTAATCTTCTGTATTATCTCCAGCTCTCTGATGTAGTGTTCTATCAGTAGTTAATATTAATTTTACTTATTTCAAATGATTGTAATACTTCATAAAAATTCTACTTCTTTTGTAATGTCTACCACCTTACATTTGCAATTTCACATTCAGCTGTTAATTAAAATTACACATGCAAATCATAAAATTATAATGCTTTACTACTTTAAACCTTAAAACCTTCATGAAATACTTCCATTTTAACAATTTTTTACTAAATATGTTATATTACTGGATAGTGTGTTTGTTTTTTTTCTTTTTCCATTGAGTTCAATAGTTTCATTGATCTACTGTTTCTTACAAAAATCTGCCATGCTTTGTGAACTTCACTTTCTAATCTCATACAGCAACCCTTCCTTTATGTTGTCCCTGCTCTCCCTGGTCCCAGAACAGTAGGGTTGCCTTGACAAATCTATTCAAAAGCCATTCCTCGCCCTTTATTGGTGGGGACTGAAGCCTTTGAAATTCTCTCCTCACTGCAACACAGCTGACATCTTCTTCCAGACAGAATGAATTAAGGAAATACAATAAGATACTTGATCTACCAGTCAAGGATCTTTCCACAGTGAGGACAGACTCCATGGTGCACAACTAGGGCAGCAAGCATCTACAAATACACAATACATGCTGTTTACGAGATGAGAATTCGTCCATTTTTACTATCGTGAACTGATGGTATTATTATTTAGAAATCTGCCTGAAAATTGATTGGGTCTTTCCAAAAAGTTGTGCGGTTTTTTTACCTTTTCCACTTAATGAAGTTAATCAGGTTTTCAGAAAGTAAAAACTCATATTTTTAATGAGCAAGCAGTGTAGATCTTATTGTTCAGCTGATAATCTAATTAAAAATGTAGTTGCTTTATAATTAAATCTGCAATTCAGTAGATTTGGTGTTGTTTCATCATATTTTATTGAAAGCATATTATTTAATACTTCTGTTATAGACTGCTCTGAATACATAGCATTTAGAGCAAAACACTTAGAAAATTCATGGTAAATTCATCCTACAAAAAGGTTCAGGAATGAAAGGTAAATGTACAGGCTTCCTGAATATAATTCCTCAGAGACCAGTATTTGGCTTTTTTTTGATGTCCACACACATTCATCTCAGCTATATTTCCAATTATTTGACTATAATCTGCTATCTTGATGATTTCTGTTTAGTTATAATATGTTGTTTAATATTTTTATGAATGTTCTTTCCACAGTGTACTCCATCAAAATACCCTGAAAAATTCTGATTTCCTAATATTAGCAAATCAGCAGACTCTGTGTTTATACCAGCAGCTGTTTATATCAACACCAAACTCGGGAAATCTTCTGTGGTGGGTAGTGCAGGCACTAGTTGGTCCAAGCACCTACTCAAGTCCTCTGACACTCAAAGTAGCAGTTAAAAAACATGATACTTAGCACATTATAAATCTGCTGAATTAGTTTCTTACTCTAACTTAGTATGAAATTACAGTATCTCATCATCAGTAAGTTAGTGTAGCATACTGTCTAGTAGTTATTGTGACTGCTATGTAAATTTGTTTGAGTATTTTGATGTGATCAGTGTCCTCACTTAGAACACCTGTATTTATTTTTGCTCTGAGTTTTTGGCTTATCCCAAGAATTGCCTGCCTGCTCTTACAGAACTGCTGTAACTGGGTGTCCAGCTCTGAGCCCCTGGACACGTCTGTGGAGTCCATGCTGCCAGACTGTCCCCGTGTCTCTGCAGGTACAACATCCATTTGTTTGCAGTAAACCAGTGTACATATTTATGCCCAGAAGCAGCTTATTCATTTGAAAATGCATTTGGTTCTGTTCTGACTGCATTTTAACCCTTCTACAGCAAGATGTGGCTGAAGGCATATGTCTGCTGATGTTTTATGCCGCCCATTCTTAATTTTTTTTTTTTTTTTGCTTTGTGTGGGATTTAAGTTCTCTTGTCTACTTGTTGCTTGAATTTTTCTAGTCTTCCTTTCTGTCTAAGCAATTGGTGACATTATATGTAGGAGTCTAAGAAAAATAATAGTGATAACAAGAACTGGGAAATTTATCCTATGTCCTTGAATAAGTATCTTACTCTATGTAGGCAACAAGGTTTTAAAGAAGTACATTAATGAAAGTTATGGTTAAAATAAATGAGCCACTTTCCTGAATGTTGATCAGCAGAAGTCTAGTTTACATTGCAAGTGATTTGCAGCATCCAAGAATATTGACGTGAGTTTTCTGTTGTTTTGGATATACTCATCTATGCTTTTTCTTTGTTGAATCATAAATCACAAGAAGCACGTGAAATAATACAGAGACTTTAGTTAAACATGTGATAACTCCAGAAAGTAAATGTAGTCATCAACGTAAAAGGAAAATCTCCAGTCTCTGTAGGAAAGTAATCTAAAATACATAAAGCAGTTACTGAACTTTCATGCTTGATTATCAGGTTTCCTAAAAGCCGTAGCTAGCGTATTTCTGTAGAATATAAAACCGAGTTCAAAGGAAGACACAGTCTATACAATATTAATTTAAAAGCTGAAACAATATTTGACCTTGCTTTTTGGGATGCAGTTGTTTGTTTGACAAGTTAGTTTCATATCTGTCTGCATTTGTGAGGTTGTCAGTGAGACCTAACCTTGCAGATGAAACTGAGTTTACTACAGGATATTTTTTATGTTTAAAAAATTTAGCACTACTTTTTTTGAGAGCTCACAACAGCCAGAGATTCTAATTACATTTCTGCTATGGTTTGGGATCTCACTATGCAGATCCTTAGCTCTGTACAGACACATGCAATAGAACTGACATTGTTCTTTCATGGTTTGGAAAATGATATATTACTAAAATTTTCATAGATTCAACATTCATTTAGCAACTTTTTGCTCTTTTAGGGGAGATTGCTGCAGTTTAAAAGAAAAATGCCATTCAAGAGTGGAATTCTTTAAAATAAGATTCACTTCCAATCTCTATTGCTCTTGTGAAAGACTGCTTGTTATTGTGGTCATTTTAGTCAGGTAAATAAGGGCTTGGATAGCCACCAGGCAGTATTTACTGTACAGTGGCCAACATTGAAAATTATCCATGAGAGCCTCTCTTCCCCTTCTTTGTATTTGCCTAACATAAATAATCTGAAAGGTATTCTATAAATAAAATCCTAGCGGTTACTTAAAAAGCAGGCTGATGCTTCATTAGAGCTGTAAATAATAAGTCTTGATTTTACATTTCTGTTGAAGACAGGTCACAGTGGCCTTAATGTTTCTGCACCACTTAATGAATTCCCAAGCTGCACTTAAGTGGTATCCCACTTAAATGGGATAGGATTTCAGTCAGTAAAAGTTGGGTGTTTGCATTTAGTGCATACATTGAGATAAATTAAGATCACTAATGTTTTAGATGTTCTCAACAGAGATTTTTGATAATGATTTAATGTAAGATAACTATTTCCAGGCTAGTTGTTTGTAATATAAATATAGTTTAAAATAGTATAATTTCATGGGACTGTTCCTGAATTATCAGTTTGCTCACATGTTTTTGCTTATATTTCTTGTAATCATCTCTTACATGAACATTTACAGAGAACCAAGTGAAAAATTTATACAGTGTCTTTATATGAGCAGCAATATAAACCTGCATTAGGGTAATATGTAATACATTTATTAAATATTACTAGATGTAGGAGCAGTATCATTTAATGTGAGAGATTTTATTTCACTCTTTTGAGGATTCTGGTACTGAAAGAGCCCACACTCAAATTGTGGCAGCATTGCCCTTGTATTTCAATGAATGACAATGAGAGCAATCAGAACAATGACAGATCTTTTAAAATAAACCTTTTGCAGTAGAAATATTCACTTCTGTGCTTGGAAGCCGATCTTTTATCTCTGTTTGCACTTAAAATAAGTTCAGAAATAACTGCCTCATGGTCACATCTCTTGAGCCAGCTTTTCCAAAAAGGGTCTGATATTCAGCCGTTCAGAATACTGAGTTTTACAGGCAATCCTAGCTGGTGAGCAGCTCCTACTGCAGATTATCTCACAGTCTCTTGCTTACTTCTCCCTTGAAATCACTAGACACAAAATAAATGACCATCAAACTGGAAAAATTACGTGTATTTCCAGATAGAGTTGTTAAAGCTTTTGATTAAAGTATTATTAAGGAATTAAAATGTTTGCCATGATTGATTCATGTCCTACTTGATTACAAAAAGGAGTGAATACACTTTAATAATTAAATGTTGAGAGCATGAGAACAATACAGAAAAAGCAAGCAATAGTAAATCCATTGTCTGTTCTTGTGGCAAAAGGTACTTTGTGAGTCCCACCTTCAGGGTCTTTCATCCATGCCTCAAGGATTTGGCTGCATGGTGGTGTCACAGTTTAATATCTTCTGGCATCTTGTTGGTGACGTGGACAATGAGTTTGAGTGCACTGTCAGCGAGTTTGTCAACGACACCAAGCTGTGTGTTGTAGTTGGCACACTGGTAGGAAGGGATGTCACCCAGAGGGATTTTGAGAAGTGGACCTGCAGAAGAGAAATGGACCCCATAAAATTCCACAAGTCCAAGTGCAAGGTCCTGCACATGGGTCAGGGCAATCCCCAGCACAAGTACAGGCTGTGTAGGCAGTCAATTGACAGCAGCTCTAAGAATGATTTGCAGCTGTTGGTTGACAAAAAACTCAACATGGCCTGCCAGTGTGTGTTTCCAGCCCAGAAGGACAACCATGTCCTGAGGTGCATCAGAAGCATGATGGTGGTTGTTTTTGCCCCTCTGCTCTGCTTTGGTCTGACCCCCATCTGGATGTCTGCATCCAGATGAGGGGAGCTCAGCACAAGATAGATTTAGTCACACTGGAGCAAGTCCAGAGGAGCCACAAAGATGCTCGGGGGGTGGAGCACCTCTCCCCTGAAGATAGAGTGAAAGAGTTGTTCAGCTGGGATAAGGGAATGCTCTGGGGGACCTTGGAGCACTTTCCAATATCTAAAGGTGCTACAAGAGAGCTGGTGAGGGGCTTTTGACAAGGGCATGAAGTGATAGGCTTCAAACTGACAGAGGGCAGGTTTAAATGAGCAAAGACCGGAAAGAAACTCTGTGCTTTGAGGGTGGTGAGGCACTGGGACAGGTTGCCCCGAGAAGCTGTGGATGATCCATCCCTGAAAGTGTTCAAAACAAAGTCGAATGGGGTTTTTTGTAAGTTTGTGCAAATTTCCCTGCCAGCGGGTTTGGAACTTTTAAAAATCCTGTCTCTTACCCTTTTACTTTCAGCCATAATTAAGGACCTCTGTTAGACTTGAGGCTATCGTCTGTCTCACTCTTAACCTACGTTCCTAATGGAATCAAATCAAAATATATCTATTCTGTCTCAGAGGAGATGAACCCATCTCCTATCTAAGACATAATAAAAAGTAGGGTGGAGAAAGATGAAGACTTCAAAGCAGTCTGTACATTAAAGGTCATCACATAAAATGGAGTGGGGTTGGGAGTATTTCTGGTTAGGAGACTGGAGATCAGCTTGGAATTAGGCAGAGACAATGGAATAGATGCTTTAATGACTGCATTACTACTAACTGTAGTTGTCGTTCATGCTGTGCCTCTGAGATCTTACATTTCTCCTAGTTCTGGAGCGGGGAGTTCAGAAGCCCTTGGGAAGTCATCTTACTGGAACAACTACTGGAATAGCTGAAAGTGGGGATGGAAGAGAGCAGATCCATGGATCTGCATTCATCTCTGATGCTGTTCAGGAATTAAATTACTTTAGTTTCAGGATACTGGCTCGAACTTCACCCCAGGAAAAGTACTGTGGTAGATTTTGCCAGGTAAACGTGGCCTTTGTTTTCCTGAATCGTGTTTGTATTTCTTAGTCCATGTGTTTCTGCCAGTGAAAGCTTATTATTTAGGAGAGACGAATAAACTTCTCAGTATTTTGCCAAAGTGGATATGCACCAACACTCATTTAAAACAATCAAGTGAAGATGTTGGAACATTACTAAAATGAATTGCCTAATCAAATCTTTTTAAAGCCTTCCTAGCTGGCCTCCAAAATCGCTAGTTATGCTGTTAACAGTTGCAGCCAATGTAGTTAAAACATTGTGAAATAAGGAAATTATAACTTAAAAGACAAACAATGGAATGAAACACTGACAGTAATCAAGAAAAGTTCTGTTCACAGAAGAGCCTAGACTTGAATACAAGATCTATGTAATACAATAAAAAGTGCAGGAAATAATTCTTAAAGCTGAATAAAGTAGCCTCAGCCTGATAGAAGAAAAACAATTTTGAGGGAAAAAATTGGTATGACATGGGCCAGTGGTGCTCTTGAGTGTGTCTTCAGATAGTATTTTCTGGTACCAAAAGTCAAGATTGAACTCTGTATTATATACCAAACATTTAATTACTTTTAGGTAAGCCAAGCACAACTTTCTTGTTTGTTTTGTTTTGTTTTGTTTTGTTTTTTGCTTTGAATTTAGAAAATATCATTCATAGCCCTTCAGAGGCAGAGCAGGTGTGCAGCCTGTGGCCCCACACACAAGAGCACTGACTGATCAGGTAGAGCCCTTGCTGCAAAGCTTGCATTGGTACCCAGGAAACAAAGAATTACCCATTGGATAATGGCAGTGGTAGTTTCCGGCCGTCTGTTTTGAGAGTTCAGTTGTATATTTCCACGGAAAAGCCTGTCTGTCTGCAGATGCACCCCATCCTGAGCAGATCCTGGGGTTCTAACAGGAGGCTCTCCAGTGAGGTCAAATGGACTCTCCAGCACCGCCGGGTCTGTGTGCAGGGGCAGCTGCATTAGTACGGCTTGTGACGGCTGAAGGGAAGGATCACCTTATTTCTTCCTGCTTTTTTGACTCAGCTTTATTTACACCACACTACAGTTCCACTCTTACACATTTATGTATCTTGCTCATAAAGAACAAGGCAGAAGGAACCATAAAATGTATTAAGTGCTGAGACAATACCTGGCTCATACTCTTGGCAGCTTTTAGTCCAGTGTACCAATGCTTCTCTTTTCTTTTTTTGTTCACTCTTTAATCAATTTAATGAGGACTCTTCTGGGCTGTTTTCTGATATTAGTGTTTCATGACCAGGGATAGGTGCCCAGCAGTACAAGAAATAGAAGCAAAACCATGCACTTTTTAAAATTAAGTAATTGAGCAGTTTTTCCATTCTGTTAAAAATGTTATTTCTGCATTCACTAGTCATTCATGGGTATTAATATTACATTAAGTAGTGCTTACTGTAAAGCTCTTTGCATTTTATGTCTTCATGCACATGTAGTTCTGTCAATAAAAACTTTGGATTTCAGGAGAAAAGAAAAAATGCTGAAGCTTTTTGTTAAGATGGCAGGTTCCTGTGTCTAGTTGCATGATAATTTAAGGTATGTGCAAGATTAATACACAAGTGAAGGAGCAGGAATTTGCAGTGTGAAGCTTGCTTCATCACCCGTGTTAACATTCTCATCTGCTGCTAAAACTGGTCCTGCACTTCCCTTTCTGCAGCTGTACTTTGTCTGTTGGGAACTGGAAATTATTCTGGTAACTTTGAAGCATCAGACTGTCTTAGCCACAGCTCTGGCAGTTGCTGCACTAAGTCCTGCTTTAACTTATGTCTTCTTAGCATGGAAGTAAGTAGCTTTTTCCCTATTCCTGATTCTTCAAAGGAGCTCTACTTTTATACTCCTGCTCAGTCTCAGGTGTTGCAGACAGCTTTCCATTTCATGCGTAAACCTAGCTGGATGTGAGCTCCTATGTTGTGCTTAGAGTAGCTTAGCTTTACAGTGCTTTGGAAAGGACAGTGTCTATAGAGTCCTGTTGAATAATATTGTAGATTCTCTTCTGGAGTGCCAGAGACTCCTGAAAATGTGAATGGAAAGCATTGACTCGAATTGCTAGATGTTGCTTGTGTCAGAGACTTCAATAACACTCATTCATTTACTGTTCTACAAAATGGTTACATGTACTTGAGGCAGTACTGATATTGGAGAAACAGTTTCATCAAAAATTATTCTTGTACTCAAATCTATTTATCATTGCATTTTTTTAGACTAGAGCGAACTAGTTAGTTGTTGTCCCTGAGACTTTTTGTTAACGATGAATAGTTATTACAGTCAGATGTTTCCTATTAAGCATTTGACAACTCTTAAACTGCTATGACTGTTGCTTCTGATACTACTCAATCCTGTCTCATTAGTGCTTTATATATCCATATCTGTCTGCAGATTGGCAGGTCTTACTCCAGTGCATAATTGCAAACTCTCCTAGCGCTCAACACCTGAAAGGAGGTATTCCCTAAGAGATGTCCTCCAAAATTCAGTAGCAAAAATCTTTATTTGTATTGACTTAAAATCCAAAAGATTTTTCACATTTCAGCTTTCATTTTCTGTTAGAATCCAGATTCAGATTTGAATTTGGATTTGCATTTGTTAGAATTTTTCAAAAAATTCAGTTTCCATAGAGAACTTTCCTTTTTTCACAATGTGTATAGTTCAGGCTGAGAAGGATATTTAGATCACTTATTTTCCACTTCTAGATACTTTAACTTTTGACTAGATATTATACTGAAATTTAAGACACTACTTTGGTGAAAATGTTTCTTCCACTTAGTGATTCAGCCTTGGCTAGAAGGATTCAAGAGATGAGGAATCCATTGCTCCCTTCCTTTTATCATCTGCAAGTTCTTAAGGAGATTGGCTCGTTTCTGGTTTGGCTTTGTCTCATCTCAGGTTCCAAACGTGATTTCTTGTTGTGCCTTTCCTACACTAAATTAAAGAACTGTTCAGTATATTTGCTTTTTCTCCCTGTGAATTACATACTGGCACTGAGTCAACACACTGTTTTCTTTTGAGAAGTGTAATAGATTGAGTTCTTTAAGTCTCAGTGCAAGTTAATATCTCCAGGTTTCAAATGCTTTCATACATTTCTCTGTAGCATCTCCGGTCTTTCCATTTCTTTGAGAGAGACCTGTCTGCATCTTACTAATGTAATATCAAATCTTTGCTATTTGATTTTAAGTTGAAGTTTTATTTAAGTAATGAGGTTGTAATTAAGTTTCTCCAGATTTTGTGGCAATAGTTTACAGCATGGAGGAAAAAATGAGAAATGTATCTTCTTACTAAAAGGAAGACATCATAATGTCTCTCTTGGGAGACAAGGGGTAGTAACTCGCATGCTAGACATAGTACCTGGAATCAAGGAGCTGGCAAAGCAGCAGTAATCACCAGTCAGCCAGAACAGGTAAGGGCTTCAGTGTAATGGCAGTCCAGAAGTTTTATGGGAAGAGCAAAATTTAGTTGCTGAAAACAAAAGGGAGATAAAGCACTTTTTAAAAATGCTTGGCAAAGTTGGCATAATTTTTCCTCCTGCTCAGAATGTTCTCAGGGAGTAAATCAATTGCTTGACAAAAAATTGAGTATACTCTACTTTCATATAAATCCTTATCAGCTAAACATGCTAATTCATCAAAGTGTGAAACTGAGTTTATTTGTTTAGGAGTTATTTTCCAGTAAGTTCTTTTGGCTTGAATTAATTACATTTTTGTACCTTAACTCCTCATTAGTAGATTCCAATATCACAGCGTTGTGGTTCTCAAAGGGATTTTTAGTATGCATCAGCCTCATCGCCCTGCCCAGAGCAGGAGCAGACATTCTTACAGTACTTCCTGACAGGTGCTCATCTTCCTGGTTCTTTCCTTTGTGTTGCATAATTACACATCCTCTCTGGGAAGTCTCTTCCAAACTTGCAGTTTTTGTTACCCGTTCTTCCTTGGTGTGAGCATGCAACCTCAGGAGCAGCTGAGTAAGCAATAGTCACCCTCAAAAAAGGGACTTGTTCTTCATGCTCGCAGTACTTGGGATAGGAATTTATGGATCTAGATATCCATTTCTCCTTTATTTGTCTTGAGATTTATGTAAGGCTAGCTATACAAATAGTTTTCTCTGAAATTTTGGGTTAGGATTTTCCCATCTTCTATACCTTCTCTGCTATTTTAAGCATTATTTTAAATGAACATCCCTAGCCAGTTAGCTGATTTATGACCCTTGAGTCCAAACTCGGCAAGCCTGACAATTTAGAAATATTTATCCCTGAGAAGATATTGATGAGCAGCAAAAAAAATGTACTTCATCAAACACCTAATCTTTTTTTTTTTTCCAAATAGGGAACAGAAACATATATTGAACAATTTCATACCACCTCCTGCATTGATGTTTACAGTTTCACCAACTCTGTCTGAAAACTGATGCATTTTTGCTGTGGATTGCATTTTTTGCTTGTGTATTTTGCTAAGTTTGCCAGCCATACATTGTTTTTACTCAGATAACTTCAACTTTCTTTATCATATTTAGGTGACTTTCATTTTTTCTATATTCCTTAACTGATTTCACTTTTTTGCTAAACCAGGGAGACTAATGCTGTTAGGTGTTCTTTTGTCATCCAGCAACTTTCTAAAAATACCATTCATTCATTTATGTTTAAATATCACGTCTTGATTAAATTTACCAATCTTGTTCATAATTTGAAGAAAAAACACCCTTTTAGAAGCTCCAAGCATGTGTGTTGCCAGCAGAGGCTTCTCTCCGTTCAGTCCTACCAATGTCAATCAGGTCAGGTTCACAGGCCCCAGCCTGTAGCAGCCAGCCACTTGTCTTTATCCAATCAAAACACTGCCCAAAATGGTAGAGTCATGGAAGGTACTACATGTTTTTGTCTATGAGCGCTGTTCATTGTTTTTAGAAGCTCTTAATATTTGTGACGACCAATGTCTGTCTCCTGAAGTTATACCTTTCACGGTGAAGAAATTCTCCATGCGTTGCAGAGGTTTGCCTAGGAAGAAACTTAGCCCATTCACTGTTTTGCCAAAGTTGTCTGTCATAAAGCTCCTCAACAACTTCTTCTCCTGGGCTTTTTTAGTGTACTAATTTATATGCACAACAGACCCAAGATCAGATTTTATCCCTATTGCTAATAACAGAGCACCACATCCTCATCACTTTTATGCACTTGAATCAGCCTAAGTAATAAGGTAACAAGGTAAACCTAGGTAATAAGCAACTTTTTAATACTCCAGGCATACAAATTATTTGAACAGCCATCAGTAATGCCAGTTATAACAAATTGGTCTTTATGCCTGTGATTAGATAACAAACAAGAACTGGAAAAACTAGCAGTGGCATAGTGTCAATTTCATCATTCCTTTTCTTTTCATTTGCCAGACAAGTTTATTTGCAACACATGGAGATTAAATTTATATTATCTTTGCCTTCTTAACACCCTGCCCTCAAACTGCTAATGTAACAGTTTTCTGACTGCTCCAGCTAGCTCTCAGCTGAGAGGATTGGTTTACCAGCCTGTGAGATAACCAAAACATGAGAAATATCTAGCTCCACTATGCCATTTTTAGAGACCCTTTTCACAGTATATTTGCACTTTAAACTTTCTTCTATCAAGAAACATTTGAGAGGCCAAATTTTCTGTAGAAGGGACTTGTCATTTTCTGATAACCTGCATTGGCAGCTAATCTTGTCCTGTTGATATTCAGGGACAGTTAAGAGACTTATTTTAAAAGCATCGTGATCACTGTATAATTAATAATAATAATAAAAGCAAAAGCAAACAAGTGCTAAGAATTCAAATGCTGATTGGTTACACAGACAGTGTTAAGGACAAGGCTAATTTAAGCAGATATATTATATTACTATATTACAGCATGCAAACCATATTCTATGAAATAATTATTTGTCATATATATCTTAATATTATGAATAATTACATGTTCCAGACAATACTTTAGTTTAATGAACAACATTTAATAAGCAGCCTATTTTAATCTGTATTCCACTTCTTATGTGAAAGACATTTCCGCACACATTAATTCTTTTATTTCAGATAGGTTTGCAAGACATACCTGCAACAGCTTAGCAGAGAAATAATCCACATGGTTAATAGAATAAACCATTTTAGATTATATTCATTACTACTGCTTTGGTAGTCAGTTTGAAGACAAATGTCATGTACTTTTAAACAAACACTGTTAAGTGCCCATCATTGCTTTTAAGAACAAGACTTGTGCAAATGAGGCAGTGTATTAAAGTTCTTACCACTTTATCTGAGATTTTTATGTTAATATATTGTTTGAAATTATGCACATTGTAAAATGCACACAATACAATTCATAATACATGTAAATAAACCCCACATATATTTGAAATCTGAAGGCCGATTTTGACTCCTCAATACTTACAGGATGATCTGTTTGAGTGTGGCAGACCTTATGATTTTGACAATTTCCTGCTACTGACTGCACAATTTACAAATCCAGCACAGCTTATAAATCTTGGAGATTCCTTTTGACTGCTAGGCACCTAAATCAGCTGCCACTGAAGATTCCCAGTGGTTTTGTTGGGTCTCCAGTTCTTGTTCCAACAGACCATTATTTTAAACTAAATGCCAGGTATGAGTTAATGTATTAGGAATGTTCTTTTCTTCTTCTGTTAATAGGCCTGGATGAAACTTACTAAACATTTCTGTCATACTCTGTCCTATATAATTCTCCCCTTACTCTTGAAGCATGTGCCTCCTCCAGGAAAGCATCAGCTTCTCGTTAAGATCTGAGATCTGCCTGCCTGTGCAGACGAATGGGTCCAGCTTTGGAGAATAAGGATCTGAAAGATCACAAGAAGAACCCTGTCCTGTTGACTGGCATTTAGTTACCTTCCTTTGAGATAGTGGTTTGAGACCCCATCCACTGACATAGGAACTGAAGCTGGTTGTTGTTTCCAGTATCAGTGGCCTAACCACTGCACTGTCTTATAGGTGAAGTCTCTCCCTTCCTCATCCATCTTAAAAAAGAAGTGGATTTCCACCTGTTTTTTTTAAGGAACAACATTCATTATTTCCAGGCTGCAGCATTCATGGCATTTCTAGTTTCCATGGCTTTAGTCAGTCAGTCTGTCCTAGCTAATTATTTTTACCAATGCCTTGTAAATGCCGTGCATTTTTTTAAAAAGTAGATCATGGGATGGAGAAGCCTCACAAGTGGAGAGGCAAGGTGTTCGCTGTTCACTCAAACTAGCAGTAGGATTTCTGGTACACTATGCAGAGGAGGAGTTGGTGACAGATTAAAGGAGAGCCAAAATACTGTTTTTCATATTCTGTCATCTCTGGATGACAGCAAAGAGAAACCACAAGCATCCGGTGGAGATGGCACCAAAATGTGATGGGCTTCCTCACCAGCCAAATGCCACAGGTTGTCCTCGTTGAGCCAACCAAGCAAGAGCATGCTTTAAACAAGAAGGTTAGATGCAAAATGGTTGTTAACACCAGTATGCCCAGCCTGTGAGAAACGTGGGTTAACTGGAAAACAGATACCACAAGGGAATCCTTCAAGTTACATGATGCCAGTAGAAAATGCATACTCACCATTTTGGGAATGTCAGGTCCCCTTACCTCTCTACATCCTTGTAGAGGATGTCTTTCTTCCAAAGCAGCTCAGAGCTCAGCAGAGAAGTGAGGACTTTTTTTGTTACTTTGTGGATTAAACATAAATTTTGTGTTTTATAAAGTTTTAGAAATTTCAGGAGAAATAGAAGTATGAGCATTTATATCACCTGCTGTCAGACTGTCTCTTTAGGAGAACCCTGTTACACAATACAGGCAAGTCCTGTCAATTTCTGTCAATTTGTGTCTTCACTGGAATTACATTTTTATTTGTATGGTTTTAGCTGTATTCATAGCTTGTAGTTAGCACCCACAGATAAACAATGTTATCTTGATAACAGAGGTACAATCAGTCCCAGGTGAATTGATTTGTCATCATCCAAGGCTATTATCAACCATGTAAAATTTATTCTTTGCAGAAATAAGGTAGTAGAAATTGATTTTGAATAGTTATTCTTTCCATACACAGGCTCTTTCATTACATGTTTTGTTAATTCTGGTATGATTTTTCTGTGCTACGTGTCTTCTTCTAAACTTTTTCTCTGATTTCACGCCTGACTTTTTTTAATGCTCCTAGATGATTTACTGAAGCTCTACAAGTGATATTTCATTCGCTAGGGAGACTGAGCTGAGTGCTGTCCCCAAATCTGATACAATATTGTGTTAAAATTAATATGGATATTGATGCAAAATTAATGCAAATAGACTCCACATCTAATCCCATACTCCCTCACTCAAGTTCACTGGCAGCAGCAGCAAGTTACTTCTTTGATTTCAGTGCTGAATATGCAATATTTATGAGAGGTTGCACTTTACAGCCTTACTTTGGTTATCGTTATTCCAATGCACATTAAAACAGTTTTTGGAACTGAATTTGTTCTAACACTGTTGTCAGACAAACAGGAGTTTGGGCTTTGGCATATTTAGCTCATGGCTTACCCCAGTAAAAGCTACACCACGAGCTTCCTGAAGGTGCAGAATGTGATTAGCATTTTGCCGGTTGTACCTGTACAGGACCGTGCAGGACACTGCTTACAGATGTAAGTGTCTGGGATGTGCAGGGCAGTATTTGACCATTTCACATCTCACTTCTGCTTTATATGTCTGCAGAGTCTGGCTTGAGTGCATTGTTAGAATGTAATTGGTATAACTAACAACTAATATGAAAGAGCAGGATAGAAGTCATCACCAGACTTCAAAGGTTTTAATAGATTGGTGGGCAATCTTTCCCCTCCTGTAGTCTGTTGTTGTGTCTTCTGAGAGTGGCTGAAATCTTTAGTGATCTCTAACGCTGACGTATTAGTCTCCTGTGTTTTACTTGTCACATAAAATTTTATATTATTTCTGTCTATGTGGACAGGTATGGTCTTTCTGATCATAAAATCATAGACTTATGAAGTGGTTTGGGTTGCAAAGGATCTTAAAGATTAGGTAGTTCCTGCTACTCACCGTAGGCAGGGACTGGTGTCTCCCTTTTCCATTCAAATACATGAGGCCCCGGTAAACAGCTTTTTTGATGGGTAATAAAGACCGGTTTAAACCTTCTTAATCCCCTTGCCCTGCTAGCTTCAGACTCATTGAAAATTGTTGTTTTGATACATTTTTTCATGTAGATTATGTATGACATTTGAGGCATAGGCTTAGGTTTAAAATGTAGCTGTTAAAATACATTGGACATTGTACAACTATTTTCAAAAGATAAGGCTTTTCTGAGTTGCTTTCTTAAACCTAACTGTCCAAATATAGTTTTGTTTATATTTTCACTAAACATGAAAGCTCATACTGTTTGAGTGTGCAATTCAATGACAGTTTACATTATGGGGAAAAATCAATAGTTATTCCCCTGTGTTTTTTTGGTGTGGGAGACAAATACCCATCAAGGAAACTTGCCTGTTCCCGGTGGGCTTGATGTTTCTTCCCCTTGGACTCGATCTTTCTTCCCCTTGGACTCAGCATTGCATCTCTTCCATCAATCCCAGTGTGCATGGCTGAATTTCAGCAGCAGAGCCTCTTTCCCAGGCATCATGCAGTCACTTCTCCCAAAGCAGTGGGCAGAGCAGTGGAGGGGTATTTCCTCCGCATCACCTCGTGGATACTTTTGTCTCAGGAGAGCTGTGGCTGTTTCCATGAACAGGAGACAAGCAGACCTCCCAGGATACACCTCCAGAGATGCTTCTCTGGCTTACTGCCTCTGCCTTTTTGCTGTTCCAGCATCCCACCCTTTGGTCCCTCATGGTGTCTGAGCACTGTAGATCTGGGGAGGAAAATGCTCAGAAGCATTTCAGCAAAGCAAAATAACATGCAGCAAGCTGCTTGCCTCCACCAAATCGAGCATTGGTGTAATTATCCTTTTAACCAAGACACTTTAAAATCAACCAGGAGTGACTCAGAGGGACTGGGAGCAGCCCAGTGATAGATTTAGAGTTCAACAGAGGGAAAAAAAAATCATACAAGGATTTCACAAGCAATAACACTTGGATTTGGGAAATCTTTTTCTTTCAAGACTATCTTGCGATTTACTATGGGAGTAGCACATCAAAGCTGCACTGACTTCAAAGCTTAGAACCACTTACGGCTTCCAGCTATTACTAAAACCTACCACTTCACCCTGCCAGCAGCTCATCTCAGCTGCCTCTTTAAGTTACACCCATCTACTTCCTGCCTTCTGATTTTGGGGAGGGAAAAAAAATAGCCAGAAAAACTTGTAAATTAAATATAGCTGTTCACAGTGAAGCAATGTCAAAGTCAGGGGAAAAAGGCAAATGAAGGCATTAAGACATTAAAGATTTAGTACAAACTCAACAGTGATTTACATATGCACACTCTCATTTGGCTGACTCTAATAAAGCTGTCTGCTTTGAGGAAGTTCCCTGTGAGAGTGTTACCCTGGGGTAACAGCCCCTGAATGAGGTGTGCAAGCTGTGTGGGCTGTTATTGAGGTCTAGGTGTTACCTGTAGCTTGACACAACCAGTAGTGCCATGGCACTCCAGGATATCTTCACACATTCACATATATTCACATGCAATGAAGTAAGTTCCCCTCCCTGTTCCATAGGGGCAGCCCACATCCTCTGATCTGCAGAGATGCCTGCTCATGTGCCTCGGAACAGTATGCCAGTATGAGGCGATGATCACCATTTATTGCTGCAGTGTTGTTGATTCTTTTGTATTAGTGGTAGAGATCTTGGAGCAACATTTTTATATTTTATGTTTTGGGAGTCCCTGAAACAACTCAATTGCTCAATTGTAGTAGAACAGGGCAGTGCTACATTCTCCAAATTGATAGAAGAAGACTAAAATATACCAGAGTGGTAATATTTTGTGGTATTAATATTGTTCAACACTTTAAATTAGTACATTGTTATTTTCTGATTGGGAGATTTATGCCTGGGGTTTTGAAAATGGTACTTTAATTTCTGAATACAATTTGTCTTGCAGATGACATATTAATAGGAACTTAGGAACCAGTGTGGTCTTTGAGCAGTTTCATATAAGAGTTTGTATATTCAGTACAGATCAATGACAGACTTTAGAGCTAAATGCCATTAATCCATTTACAGACATTCATTGCAACAAAGAGAAATTACCAGTGAAAAAGCCAATCATCCATTAAGGAGAATTTCTCTGCTTCCTTACATAGTCTTGTATTTTGAAAAGGCCTTTGCGGGTGTTTAAAGTTGATTTTTTTTTTTCCTTTATTTCTTCCCTTTACAGGGAAGGATTTTGGCAGCAGTGGGGATGCTGGTGGCTTCTCCCAGCTGAGCTGGGACAGCAGAGATGGCACCACATGGTGACAACCTGCTGTTTGTGGCCACAGTGTCCCATCAGGGGGTTGTCTTATCCTCACCCAGACACGCAAATTATGTGCTTTTGCATCAGGCATGTGGCAGATCTCAGTACAGAAATGAGAAGGCAGACAATAGGCTGTTTTGCCTGGATGTGGTTGCCACTGGATGTAAATAATAGAATTATTGTGTACCACAGTCAGTTGACAAAAAGAGTATTCTAAAAAGGTGACATATGAAAAAATTTTACAGAGACTTCCTGTAATATATATATGGGTAGTGTGTGTTCTCTCTGAAGAACATGGCTCTGCTTTAAACTTGTAGAGGGGTAGATGGGAGCTTCCTGGTTGGCGGATGATGCAATCAAAAAGTAAGGTTATTTGTAATAGTTATAGACACTCCATTAATACATTTAAATATTTTGCTGTGTGATAGGTTTTTTTCTCTTCCTAACACATGTGTTTCTCTTAAATAAACTGTGCAGACCAGTAATAGCACAGTCATTTGAAGTTCATTGAAAATACAGGAGGACATCGTGTCTCCTGTCCTTATGTTAAACCTGGTACATTTCTTGCACAGCTTGCAGCATTGGAGTGTGATATACAGCTATGGCAAGGCAGGCTAGCCACATACAAATTCATGAAGTACTGCTGGATTGCAGGAACCAACAACGGTGTGCAGGCATGGAGGCATGATTTCTGTAACTTTTCATTTATGACTTACTTAAAATAACAAGTTTGGATTTTGTTGTCGGCAAGTAACTATGCACAAATCACCTGCAGAAGCTATTGTTTCATGTGGTTACTTTCACAACATAAAAGTTGTATCAGTTAGCTGCAGTATATCCACAAGCAGAGCTGGACTTGAAGTTACAGATCAAATATGTAAGGATCCAAAAATTATTTTAGATTAGTACAGAAAATTCAGGAAAGCATAGTGAATTCCTTAACTCACAGGTTTTTATCTAGATTTCCCATTATTATTCTTTATATATTCTTTGCCTTTTTAATCTTTTGTTCCCTTCATGTTCAAAGATGGCAAGATTATGGAAGCAATAGGCGCTGCAGCCTACATTTAAATTTAGTTGTGATGTGGCGGTGTGGAAAGTGTTCTTCTGATGTCAGGCTGGCTTGATCCTCTGTCTACATTATTAAATCTCCTTAAACACCTCCATTATAGTGTTCACCTTGCTTGACTTCAAAGAGCAGTGAAGCTGTGTAGAGAGAGTGAGCCACAACTCTGCCAAGTGGGTTACCCGTGGTAACTTAGAAATGCTAATGCTTCCTCTGCTGTGTTTGAAGATGAAGTTATCTGATGAGTTACCTGTTTGTTGTTCTGCAACTCTAGAATCAAAATAATAAAATGAGTGAGATAAATACAGAGGCTAAAGATATTCTGTGATTTGAAGTAATTGCCATTCACCTTTCGAAACCTTGTCTAACCCTGCTCCCCTCTCCCCAAAAAAACCCAATAATTAATTAATTAAAGAGGTTATTTTGAGGGAAAGCAAAGTTCATGCTGTTACTGAGGAACCTCTTGAGTGTGGTCTCACTGAGTCACTCAAGAAAATTATGTGGATGAATGCCTGACTTACCACTCAGAGTTTATTGGGAACTAATCTGTTCAAAATGTTTGGACTAAGCTAAAACGTGGCTTGCTCATCTAATGAAAAAGGTCAAAACAGAGAAGAAAGTGCCATGGTTTGTATTAGGTGACACTGTGCCCTGCTTGTCTAATTTGATTACACAGAGCCACTGGAGCCCCAGGCAAAGCTGATTTTAGCTATAATCAGCTTCTTAACCTTTTGAATACTAACATAAACACTACCCACTACCGGTTAATTATGTTGCTCTACTACATACAACAAAGTACAAAGGTAAAAGTGTAGAACTGTAGTAACACATGTTGTGACAAAATCACTTCTGGGGATTACAGCTCTCCAGGTTTTATCTGCGCTCACTGATTTCTCTCTTAAAAATTTAAAATGGGCTATGAGCAGGGATCATCAGTTTATCGATTGCAGGAAGCATTGCCCAGTTGTGCTACTTCTTCATCTCAAATTCCTCTTACATAACTGAAGAGATGACCTACTGTGGGTTGGACTGCTATGGTGGTGAATCTGCTTTTTAAATTATTTGTGATTATCTTTGTTCTAATTGCTTACTTGTAATTAAGCATGTGTGCTCCCTTCTTCTATGATGAGCATCTTACAGAAAGTTTTGTAATCTCTTTTGGTAGAAACACCATGTCCATATGAGACACCTTTCTCTAGTTAAGATAAATGAGATATATTTTTATTTCAGATGTTGCATATACATATATAGGCAAGAAGTGAAAATCTGAGGCACAAAAACTGGGCCTTTGCAGAATTTGTGTGTCCTAGCTTCCTGTGTGTTTTGGTTCATACACTTCCTCTGGTTTGACAAAAAATTTGCATTTCTCTGCACTTCAAAATCTCGAGGAGATTTCCAAGCCAATGGGTTTTCAGCGTATTTTAAATTTTTCTGACCTGTGCTGATCCCTGGTGTTTATATCAGGAAATCTAGATCTACTCATCTTACATACTTGCTTTTCTTATATTCTTGCATCTTGGAGGTAGCACATTGCCTCTGGGTTTTCCACTCTGTAGAAAGTATGTCTGTTTTACTCTTTCTGTCCTACTGTTGTTGTCAGCAATCCATCATTTGTCTCCAAAAGTCTGCTCAGAGTAGCATCCCTAATGACTTATAATTATGAGCAGCATTTGCATCGGTGTTGCAGGGCAGCCTTATGCTACTCATGTGCTCTTCTTTGTCTCAGTGGGGGTGTCGTGGTAACCCAAAAGATTATGTGCCCAAAATTGTTGCTGTCTCTTTATGACCCTGTCACTGGGAAAAGGAGGGGAGTTGGGGTGGGGAATGGCGTGGTTTCTGCCACTTTTGAAGTCTGCTCGGGAAGGCCAAGCATGCTGTGTCGCAGCATGGGTTTTGCCTCACTGGCTTCCTGGTCTTTGCTTAGGCAGAGGCTTTTTTCCTTTTTGGCTTCTCTTTCTGGAGTTTGTTTTTTTTTTCCCTCCTCATTTACAGAGATTTTGGTTAGCAGTTTTGAGCTGCCTGGAGGTGAGTTCCAAAGGTGCCTGCCCGCTGCTGCTGTCCTGAGCAGGGGTGGCCCCGCTCCAACTCGCCGTCAGCACCCAGCCGAACAGAGGACACTGTGGAGTCACCCCAGCACAGACACATTGCCTGCTCCTGGCTGTCACCTGCCAAGAGAATGTTGCTCCTCTGTAGGTTCTGGCCCTGACCGAGTTTTCAGCCACCATTGGGGCATGCCAGTGCCTTTCTCAGCAGAACTTGGCTACTGGAGAGATAAACAGGCTGGTGAGGGAAGACTGACACCACTTCTCCCTTTGTCTTTCAAACCATGCACGCAGGAGCATTCCTAGCATTTTGGGTCTCTCTTTGTTCTGGGGAATCTGCGAGGTTTAGCAGTTTTTTGTATCTGGTGATTATTTGCTGTTATTTCTTGGTTGTTGCTGTTCTCGTTGTTAGTAAACTGTTACTTTTTTATGTATATCTGGTCATATTCATTCCTTATTGGTGGAAAGGGATTGGTTGAATCCATAAAGGGAGGCACCTCATTCCAGAGTGTTCTCCTTCAGATTCTCTTAATGGAGGCATTATGAAACTGGACCACCAGGTCTCAGGATGTTCAATGCCTTCAGCCCACCTGCTTCCCATGAAAATTGTAGCGAGGCACTGTGGTAGTAGATAGATTAGCAGGGGAACAGTTACACTAGGGAGACAGATGAGTCTTCACTTAATTCAGATACTTATTTTATTAACTAGAATTAATAATGACTAGAGTTAATAAAGTAATAATACAAAAAAAAAAAAAAGAAAAAGAAAAACACCAAACTACTGACAAAACAACTACAAGAAGTAATAACACAACACTTGCACACATAAAAGTTTTGGTGAGTATATACACAAGCTGTTTACAAGGTCAAAGTTGGTTTCCTTTTCTTGCAGGCAATAGCTATAAGATTTACCTTATGCATATTTACCCAGAAGAAGTACAGTGTGTTGGGCAGAAATTGGGCCAACTTCTAGTGTCTGAGCATCAGAGAGGTGGCAGATTTTTTTTAGCTGACTCTCTGCACAGATGTAAGTGGACCCCTGAGTTTTGGATAGGAATGAGAACTCTCTTGAGACCTGCTGAATGTCTTAGTGATATGATCTTCATCTCAGACCCCATGATTTTCTACAAGAAAGAGGTATGCATGAAGAAACTGAGGCTGACTGTGACCCCTTCGGGTTTCTTGCAGACTTTTTGGTATTTCGGTATGTAGCTGTACAGGTTGTCTCACATTCTGACGGCTCTTCACAGCCTAGCAGCTGTGTGCACAGCTGAGTAACTTCAGGCTGCACCCTGCACTTTCCTGTGAGAGAGATATAAAAGTTGTTCTGCAAGCACAAAGATGACCTTATCTCTTGGTTGCAGTTAAATTTTTCAAAGGTTTCATGTGTATTGTGTTTTGCGTCTACAGCCATCATGTAACACTTTCTCTGACCTACTCTAACCATCTCCTTCTCCTGGTTTTGATTCATAGAAGGAAAAATAATTAATTTCAAATATTTATTGTGTAGATCACCATGGCACTGGTTGCATTTTCTGAACAGATGGAAAGTTTTATCTCTAGTCAATCTGGACATGATTATTCTGCAGCAGTGTTCTGTTTTTCTGCACCTCTCCTCCACAAAAAAAGAAGTGGGATCACATTGTCTTCTGGTCCAGCTGTCAGAAAGGAGAGGAGAAGAGGCATATCTGTAAAACCTGTCAGTCTCCACATATAGAACTAGATGTTCTCGAGGCTCCTTATTTCCTCAATACATTCCAGTTACAAGGAAGCTTTGTGCCAAGTTTCTGCCATGTGCGTTCCTGCTTTGCTCCAGGATTATTATCTGGAGACTGTTCAGGTTCAACTAATTGCTGTGGACAGTAACAAGCAATGAACAGCGGTGATGCAACAGACTTAGAGCAGTGTCTTTGCCCCCTAGAAGGAAATTTTGGTGCTGTTTACATAGTAATTAATTTCTGGAGTATATGGCACAAGCACTGAAGTTTGGCTTTGTTTTAATGAGTTGGGTAACTCTGTGGGTTGCTCACAAAGGAAATGAAAGAGTTTTTTCCTGTTTGTGAATATACTCAGAAGCAAGGGAAAAGTGCTGTGCTATGCTGCACCATTACTGCTCGTCTTGAGACTGGCAGCAGCTGTTTTCCAATCCCTCTTTGAGGATCAGCCTTTCTTTCCATCAGCCATCATGAGACATGGAAGCCCTGCTGCTCCTGACTGCTGAAAGGGTCTGTGTGCCTCACAGTACTGGGATAATAGCAACAGCAAATATTGATCTCGACCTAGCTGAAGTGGGACCCTGAAGAACAAGAGTGAGGCTTGTGCAGGGTTGAATTTTATCAGGGGCTGCACAGAGAGAATCGCAGGAGTCAAGCAGTATTTGCTTTTGCCCCCTGAAAAATAAATTGCTTTGCAGCAGCAGATAGAGGATCAGTCAACAATGATGCATGGCTACAGAAAAGACAAACCTTTTACACACGTATCTAAATAAGCCTATAGCTTACAAACTATAGGTGATGCTTCAGCCTTGAGTCCATGTAGGAAGCATGGCTCATGGAAAAAGGAGGACAACTAGAAAACGTGAAAAGGAAAGCAGCAAAAGTGATGAGAAGTCTAGAAAATGTGGTCTTAAGAAAAAGGGTGAAAAGCAGGAAAAGGTTTAACCAAAAGAAAGAGGACTGGAAAAAAAAAACCAACATGATGGAAGTCACTGGGTTTGTGAAAGAGTGTTTCAAAGAGAAGAGGAATAGTCTGTTCTCCGCACACCTGGTAAATAGTACAAAAAGGAATAAAATTAAATCACAGCATGAAAAGTTCAGATTAGACACTAAGGAACTAAACTTTCTAATGGCATATCTGGGGTTACTGCCTTCAGGTGCTCCATGGAGGAGGTGTCTAAGAACAGGGCAGACAGATGTTTGCCGAAGGCGATGTAGGGGCATTGGGTCTTGCTGTGGGCTAGGGCATGGACCATGCGACATCTGTGTCACACCTACTTGTCCATGGCTGTTTGAATGGGCAGAGAAAAAGAAAACTAAGCAACTGGAAATCCAGATGACACAGACTTTCAGGTTCAATTTTTAAGCTGTTTTCGTAATTTTGAACACATTCTTGCTGTCTTTTTTTAAAGATAAAATAAACACTATACAGTACAATCATGCAAAGCTGTTTTTGTAATGTATAATAGAATTATTTTTTTAATATCACAAATCTTTAGGTTTTCTTTCTGGAAGGTGTGTTGGGTGGCATTATCTATTATGTTTGTGCAGATGCAGAGGACTGACAGTTATTTGTAACACTGTCCTCTCTGGTCTGACATATAATAGCAAAAGAAAGTCTGTTAGGAGATGTTAACCAGGAACATACATTGTCATTGTTTTTGATGTCCAGAATGTCCCCAGTCAGGAAGTGAAACAAATATATCACATTGCTGATGCAGTCTGTCACACACAGGGAATAACAAATAAGCCTTAGTAAAGTGTTTATGAACAGTACATTTATGAATTTGTTGAATATATCTGTACAACAAACAGCTTGAAAACTGGATGTCTTTGTAAATATGCTAACAAGGAAATAAAAAGAAATAACGGATGCATGCGGTTTATAATAAGTAAACAAACCGTTTGTATGCCATAGTACAGCATGAAAGAGTAAAAATTGAAGTCTTTTTTTTCATATTAACTCCAGAACATCTTAATGTGAGTGATTTGCAGTAAGTGAAATTAGTGAAATAAGTTGTGCTGCTCGGTTAGTTCCTATTCTTACAGGTCAGAAGTAATTCTGCGCTGAGAACACTACTGCCTTTAACAGGCATTGTATGGGCCGTGGCCAGCTTCATTTCCACTCCGTTCCCAGGAAAGAAAGGAGCAAAGTGCTCTTGCATTTGCAACATATTCCACAGGGTGGATTGAAATAATGATATGGCTAAGGGGAAAAATGCATAAACCAGATCAAAACAAGTACCTTGGGAATCTTGTAATTTTTTTTTCCTTCCATGATCCTCAGACTCTTGGGATTTTGGACAGTGGGGATGCTTTAGTAAATGTGCAGTGAGAAAACTGCCAGATTGAAGATTTCTTTAATGTTACTGTCCAAAATCACCAGCCATGCTTGAAAATAGTGGTTCTTAACAGAATATGCGCTCTCAGTATGTGACTTTTAGCTGCAGGGGGCAGAGCATACGGTAGTTGTGCCAAAAAGTTGTTTTGGTTTGGATTTTTTTATTGTGTTTGTGTCAAACTTCTTTAAGTTATGCTTTTATGTTTCAAGCTCTTTCTGTGTTTCAGTCTTCAAGGCTTGCCATGGAAGACATAAATAGCTGCAAACAAATCCTGAAAGCCTGCAGATCATTTAAGAATTTCTGAATCTATAATTGATTCTTTGTATTGCATGAAGACTAAGGAGATATTCAGTACACAGTGATGTCTTAATTTACTTGGAGAGGGTGTCATTTTCTTTCTTTTTTACGATTAAATAAGAGAAGACATTTTGGCCCTACAGGATTTCTGTGTGGTTGCTTTGTTTATTCAGAATATTCATCCTTCACTCAGCCATGTGGGATTTAATGACTCCATCCAGAAACTTCCTAACACACCGAGTTTATGTTGCTGCTGGTGTCACTGGGATATGAAGATCCTGAGTGCTTTTTTAGGGGATTTCTAGCATCTTCTTGCGTTTGACCATCAGTTTCTGCACTGAGAGACTGGCCCAGGCAGCCCACTCATTTTTCCTTAAGTTTCTCTGAAATCACACAGTCACAAAGGTCAAAACATACCTGTGTCTGTTTTTGGGGTGTCTGGAGTAATTTGCTTTGGTAGCACAGTGTAAGGTTTGCATGCAGTGACTCAAGCATGGACAACAGCAGTTTGGGTTGCTTTGAGTGTCACTCTTGCTCAGGGGCAGATGTCAGTCTCTTACATAGAAGCAGAGAGTTACAGGCACTTTAATAAGCCTGAGGTAACAAAACAGGCCAATTTATTGCCCTGATTTGAAGGCTGATTGCATATAGTTTGCCTTGCTGCAGGAGACCCTGTGCACAATCTCTATTCTGGTGTGAAGCTGCAGAAAAGTACAGAACAAGTTACAGACCTTCTAAATACTTCTGTTTAGATGTCTTTTAATCCTAAGTTCAGTCAGAAGAGAGTCAAAACCCATTTGTCACAGTCAAAGGGAAGAGGTGGCATTATAGCATCTGATGGGAAGATGACTCAGTCCACCAAGGGAAGTGGCCCTTGCCATGGCTTGGCACAGCCTTTATTCAAGTCTCTGCTTGCCAATTCCAGATACATTACTTTTTCTATATGTTATACTTCATCTCTTGATCTTCTTGAATTTGATGATCATCGATGATGGTTTTAAATACAGAAGGCAGTAACTGTTGCTGCATAGATGGTACGGACATCTCAGGTTATCAGCAAGTTGTTATACCAGAAGTGAAGGAGTGATTAGTGTGTAGTATTACAAATACTAGATTCTAACTACTATATCATTATTTATGCTTTTGTAGTGAGTTAATGGTGGTCTGTATTTTATTTTCCGATCAATTTCTGGCCTTGCAGTTTTTGAAATAGATTTTTTTTGCCCATCCAGTGATGTGGAAAAGAAACTTTAATTTTTTTCAGCTGTCATCAGCAAGAAACAAGAAACCTCAAATTATTTTTTAGATCACACAATTTTTAAGTCATCCTCATTATTACTTTGTGAATTTTCAGAACTGGTGGAGGCAAAAACACATTAGCGATCTGGGGAGATACTGAGCTCAGACTGCATGTTCAAGGGTCAGCATGCAGGCCTTCTCCTCACCCAGGTCTGCCATGGTTGTCCTGAACTTGGATGGGCAACTAGGGGAGAGACACCACCGTGTATGTCTACATTATGAAATGAGGGCCATCTGCTTCAATGGGTAATACTGGATAATAGACTGTTTCATGCAAATAGTAATTCACTAGCAATTACTCTAACAGCTAGACACTGAAGGCAAATCTTACAAAAAACATTCTAAATTTGTCTCCTTGTTGTGATAGACGAGATGAATATGCAAATAAATGAATGGTATGAACATTTTGTACTCTGTCCCATGCATTACTTAGAATTAATAAATAGGGGCTTGGAGTATGGCTTGTGATATGCAGAGCTTTTCACGTCTGTCTGCAGCACTCAACTCACAGCAGAGTCAGAACTGCTTCTGTTTGATACTGGCTAAATACAGAAAATATGAAATTAGTATGTTTTAATAGGCAAGGGCCTGACTTCACAGCTCATAATCTTTGCCCTAAAATGTATGTGGAGACAGACTTCGTGAAGACTTTGAGGCTGTTTAACAGCCTGAGTCTCAGCCCATCCCCTCTACCAAAGTCTTCAGAGGGATATGCATGTTCCTGCAAGATGATGACAGCATTAAACTGCAAAAAAAACCCATTTGTATTAATGTGATGACTGTGTTCATTTCTGCAAATTCTACCTCAGGGGCAGTTGCTCAGCAGAGAGGCAGGACAAGCAGCAGAGAGCAGCAGCACTTAAAATTCCTGCAGCTGAGTCTGCAGGAAGCTTGTGTGCTGGAGTCCTGAAATATGCTCCCCAGCCTGGAGCAGTTTTCAGACTGTGTGTAGACATATTGACAGACTACATAAAAAACACTTGTACTGAGACTGCCTGTTCTGCATGTATTTGGAGAGCAAGGTATTTCAGTTTAAGGATTATAAACTGATGTGTGTTTACAGTGCAGATACAGTAGAATACCATTTGCAATGTTACCAATCCTTTTGAATTTCTTTTTGTAGTTGGGCTCATAACTGTTCTTAGTTTATTGGTCTTGGGGCTTGGGTTTTTTTGTTCTGGTGGGTTTTTTTTTACCTGAAGGTGGTTGAAGACTCAAAGTTTAACAGTTTCTAGACAAGGTTGTGGTCAATGCAGAACTTCTCTGCCATAAAGCTCTTTCTCTACATAAGAGATCTCTGCCTGATTTGCAAAGCTGTCTGTCCTTTGCCTGAAACATTCCATATTTAGAGGCAGTTTTGTGTCTTAGACCTTCCTAAGATCTCAAGGTGCAGACAAAGCACTGCCTCTCTAAGGGGCTTGACAGCAATCATAGAGCACTTTATGTCCCCGCAGTGAAAGAAGCAGAACAGCAGACCTGAGCTTGTCTTTCCTCTTCCCACATGTAGCTTTTTAGTAATGCTAATTTGCTTTTCCTGTTTAAATATTTCAGAGTGGGCAATCAATAGTAACAAACATCAAAGCTTAACGGGACTGCAGAGCCAGAGACATGGAGTCCATGCTCAAAGGCTTTTCCAGAAGGTTGTAGTGGTTGGTGGCACAGGTCTTTTGGGCATCACACCCCACTGGAAAGCTTCAGCCTGTGGAATGCATGGAGGTAGTGTTAACCCAGCTCCATTCATGCAATGACTTTGTAAGAGGATTTAGGTCCTGGAGCTGTATCTTGGATGTTGTGTTAAATCCTGTACACATCTCTTTCGCTTTATATAGTCCGAGTATAGTCTGAGTGTCTCCACGTGCCTCATCCCTTAAGTTATTCTTCAGTAATTTTTTTCCACTGGACACAGGCACCGGGTTGTGGGAGATGGATATCATCAGAAAGAGGGTTATGATTAAATTTTAAAAAAAAAAAAATCACGTGATCTGTCCAGAGGGATGTATCTTTAAGCTGTTACAGTATAGGCTCATGGAAATGCAAGCCTAGAAGGGGCCTCAGGTGGCCTATCCCTGAGCCAGGCACCAGAATGACGAAGCTGTAGCTACGCTGTCAAACACTTGTCTATACACAGGCGTGCACATAGGCACTGTCTGTATGAGTACAGAGCTCTGGAGATCTACAGGTGGTGCAGCAGCTTCCATATGCTGGTACATCTTCTCAGGACAAAGACTGAAAGACTCATCTCTGGTATCTCATTGCAGTAGTCTACTTCACTTCTGTTTTCCAAATATTTCTATGTAGTTTACCCGTCCCCAAGGCAAAAGGAGGTCTTGCACTAGTCCAGAGCACACAAGAGCCAACAACCACATGTGTCACTCACAGCAAACAACCATTTGGACAGCCTGACAGTCATCAATAATGGTGCCTGCTGAAGAAAACCTCCTCCTTTGGAGCTACTTCATCACAACCTTTAGGACCTAGGTGGGAACCTGGTTGTCTGAAATTATCCCCCTAATTCCTCAATGCTTGACTTCCCCATCCCTAAAGCAAGGATGTCGCTTCTCTCCTGTGATAGTAAATGTGATCCAGGTGGTGGAACATTCAGACTGTATGGCAATGAAGGCATATTCATACCCAAGGTAGAAAGACCCAGAGTGTAGAAAATATCCTTATTTTATATGAGAAATTTATTTTGAAAGGAGGAATCACATTAGGAAGATGGCTTTAGCAAATCCTGGCCAGCTACTGTGGAAAAATCAACCTAAATTTAATGCATAATGAAAAAAAAGTGAGATCAAATTTGTGTTGCTGGTAGCAGAAACACACAGGATGAGAGTATTTAGAAGGGAAGACGCTGCGAAAATACATCTGGCACTGCCCATACTGGTGTTATACATGTGATGCAGTGGAACCAAAATATCAGAAAGTATAACTGAAGATGTGTTACCTAGGACAGGCCTTAATATTTACAAATGAGAAACTGAGTAAGGATTTACTACAATGATCATTTACAGCAAACAAGTAAACCATGCAATACCCTTTGAAACAGTAGAGTAGAAAAAAAAGTTAAAATCTATAATTTTAATCAAAAGTTTGTTTCAGTCATTGAAATTCTGTTATTGCTGCTTACAAACATTAAAGTCAATCAAAACATCAGTAGCCTGCAAGATCAATATTTTTAATATGTTTGCATTGCAGTGCTGCAGATTTTTGGCTAATGGATCTCACCCATATTGATTTCCATGGGAAATGTTAGTCTGATACTGAAATAATTAAAAAAAAAAAAAGCCAGGGATTATTGGTTTGGAATTTTGAAGGAGATAGAAGTATAAAAATTGGTTATTGACTGAATTGCTTGGGGTGAATGAACCTTCGGCACTTGCAATAAACTTGTAGCACAGAGTCATTACTGAATACTGCGTTAGTCCCTTAAACCTAAAATCAGTCAATATCCTATTATAACAATGCAAATTGTGGTGAAATAGCATAGTGAGTCATTTTCAAAGCAGCAGGATATTCATAAGCATCTACATACATATATGGATGGATGTATTAAACCACCTCTGGGATATGCACAACAACTGATTTTCAAGCTAATTTTAAATATATTGAGTTTATGTTGATATTAATGCAAAAGAGTTGATATGAAGTAATTTTTTAAAATTAGTTTAATGATTTTATGGCTATAAAAATGAATAAAAATGCAGTAAGATACCATATACATACGTACTTGTATAAACAAGTATATTCAATATTGTCCTGATTCTGAACAAATGCAGGTGATTTTTTTTTCTATTTATTCTGTATTTTGGGGGAGACATGTGAAAACTGCAAGCAGTGATTACTCTGAACCTGCGGAGGTGTCCTGGACCCAGACCATCCTAACCCATGACCCACACCTTTTCTGTCTGGCTTCTGCCATTCATCCTCTTCTTCCATAAGTGTTATGATTTTGCTTACCTAGCACAAATCTCTTTTTAAGAGAGGATTCTGCAAGCACAGGGGCATCGTGCCTCTCTGTGATACCTGGTGAAATAAATGAGTTATCCATTCCAGAATAGACTCTGCATTCCCAGACTGGGACTGAATGAGTTTGCCACAGATAGAGCAATGCTAGAATAGAAATTTTTATTCACAGTTAAAGGAAAAGCATCTAACTCAAGAGTTACCTTTTGGTTCCTGCTTTGAAAATGCCTTGAGCCTTTGTGTTGCTCTGCACTGGGGACCAGTAGCTAAAAATGGGTACTGCAATATGCAGGCTGTTGTGTGAAATATATTTTCACCTGAGCTGTATAAATATTTAAAAAGTGTATTAATGTGATGATAATTCAGTGCCTATAATAGTATGAGAAAGAGAAATTATATTCATGTTTTATTATTGCAAAGTCATCTGTGGACATTTTCCAATTTTTTTTTCCTAATTTTTTGCTTTGCCCATACCTGGCCAGAAATAAATTGGACTACATTTCAGTGGTCTGCTTGGATCAAAATATTAGAAAATATGCCACGTATGAAACTCTGCAGAAATTAGGAGCAGCATCAGTAATTGGTACTTCACTTCAACTAGAAAAGTCAGACAAGAGGCAGGTTACTGTATCCTGCTGAAGTCTTGATGGATGGACCAACATCTTTTGGAATAACTAGTAGTGAAGTCTAAAATCTCTCAGTAAACTTGTTAATAGGGTCTTGTCATTGACAGGGTACCTCTGTAGTTACTCTTCAAGTCATGCAGTTTCTGGATAATTAACGTGCTCCAAATTACTGAAGCCACTGACTTAGGACAGAGAGATGATGCCAGCCCAGCCGCAGACACAAGGGATGATATAGCAACCTGTCTGTCCCTGCAGGATCAGGTTTGGGCTGATTTTGTAACATCCTCCTTATTTCACCTTGACTGGGATAGATTTCCCTTTTCTGGTATTTTTTTAAAGTTTTTTTAGTTGTTTTTTCAAATAAATACTAAAATAACATTTCAGAATATGGCTTTCCATATTTACCAGTTCTGCAGCCCAGAATACTGGATGTGCATCTCTATTCCTTAATTTTTAGAAGACAGTAGAAAGATGAGGGTTGTTTCCTAAGAACAAAGAACTAACAAAAGATAAAATCCTTATTTGTAAAAATCACTCTTCTTTGTAGCTTGAAGGTTGTTAATGTAATTAGTAAAAAATAGTCTTTTACCTTTCTTAAATATCAGAAGCAGAGATTGAATATGTGCAGGCAGGAGTAGTGAAAAAGGTAAGCAGAGATTCTGGTAATTAAAATTTCATGTTCTCCTAATGAGGAAAATAAAAGTATTTTAAAAGGAAGTAAAAATAATGGTATGTTCCCCCACTTCTTTTTGTGGATATTCCAATCCTTTTCAACTCAAAGCAGAGAAAAATATAAAAGTTTGAGCTTTTGCACATTGCCTCAATAGAGCAAGCTAAACCAAGAAATCCAACAGGAATGCAAAATTTTTTCTAAAACTTGTTTTAAAAAATGCAGTTTTTATAAACTTTAGAAGTTGTGCTTAAAAAAGAAAAAATAAACAAACACACAGTACCATAGGAAAAGTTTAAAAGAGTCAGAACGAAGTGGAATGAAATATTCTTGGTAGTTATAAGTCACCGTCATGAATTAAGTGGGAAGGAAAATCAGTAAGTGCATCAAAGGTCCTTTGGCAGGATCACAAGTGAGTCTGGAAGCCAGAGGTGACTTGATATGACTTGCAGCAGGACCTTAAGAGCACAGAGATGAGAACTTGTTCCCATATTCAGTACCAGCATGCATGCATGGTTCTGCTGTCCACTCCTCCTGGTCCCCTTGGGATGGTAATTCCAGCAGGACAGAGGTGACCCCGCAAGGTTGTGGAGATGTTTGCCTTTGAAAACAATGCTCGGTGCTGACTCTGGCAGCCAGTACAAATTTGTTGTCCCTGTGGTAGGTAAACAGCTGCAGTTATTTTCATAATCTTCCTCTGTGAATGAAAGTAATGCGGTTTTTGTAATAATTGTTTTCAATTGGGTTTTTTCAATGCTGTGGTTCCAAAACTCAGCAAATTGTTTATAAGATGATCACATGGTTTTCCAGAGCAAGGAACCCAAATAGCTACACCAGGAAAGTTACCTGTTCTATTGGAAATGTTCATAAGAAGGGCAAGGGCTAACCATCAGAGCTGGGAGTCTGTAGATTGGTGTTTCACACCCTAGCAAAGCTTCTCAGGATCGGCTGTAATTCAGATAGGCCCAGGCAAAACAATTTATGGCTGTCTCCCTTGGTATCTCCAGGCACCAGTATTGTGCAGTCTTTGCTGAGACTTCACAAGGTGGTCCAGGAGATCATGATGGTCACATTTTCTGTGCCTGCAGACTTTTCTACATCTGAGTCAGAGGCATTCAGCACTTTAACATCACTTTGGCTTCTGATTCAGAAAAAAGAAGCAGAATGGGAAACCAGTTGCCCTTGGGAAGGCAGTTACGAATTGGGTTTAAACACAAGTAAGCTGTCAAGGGAGTGGTGGGAAGAACATAGCCTTGCATGCTGGACTGTTGGGGTAACCTGGCCACAGAACCCTCAGAACAGGTTCCCACTCACTAAACTGTGTATATAAATGGAGTAAATTATCAGGCTTTAGCTATGTAACTTGCCTTGATGTTTGCAGGCGTTGTGGGGCTAAAACTTTCAGCAATGTTGTACAGATTTAGAAGATACTCTCTCAGAAATGATAAGAACACAATTTTTTTGCCTTTGTTTCTGAATTCTGTGGTTGTGTGCCAAACTGATCATAATAGAGGAGATCAATTTGATAACCTTGTGGTCCATTTTAAAAAGATAATACAAGCTGCAATGACTTCAGAAGAAATACAAGCTAAATTGGAAAACGATGTAGAACTCCTAAAACTCTTTTTTTTCACAGACCAACAAAGCTCAGTTGGTTTTTTTTTTCCCAGAGTAGAAGCATGTTCCTCAGCATGATTTGAAATACATCTTAAATTTGTGATCTATATATGCTACATATGCTACATCACCCTTCTCAAGTACGCTCCCTACATGCACAGAAATATTGAACTAGCATGTCACAGCATGAAAGACTGTGTCTTTTGTTTGCAATGTCTGTATGTTCATTGTGTTACATAGGTTCATTTAGATTGTTCTTGGAAGGTGATATATTTATCTCACCTTGCATAGAAAAATGTTGTTGGGAAAATGACAGAAGCATGGGAAAGCTCTGCAGAGACCTCTTTTGTGTCGCCAGCATTTGGGTGTGTTTGCAAACACACTTTTTTTGGTGGCAGTGCCCACCTCAGGAATTTCTGACCAATTTTTAAGGTTTCTCATTTAGCCAGATGAGTAGTGAGGCAGTGCTTTAACTGCATGTTTTATCAAACTTGTTTTAACTGGAAATCTTACAAGCATCGAAGGACCTTGAACAAGAAGTCCATATTCCAGCTTTGACATGGTGGCATCATCTTGATGATCAATAATATAGCTTTAGATAATTATTCTTTCTTGTGTCAGTAATACAGTCTTGTCTCTTCCAGACAGTAGGAGGTACAGCTTCCTGGAGATTGTCACTAGGTATTATCCAAACATCATCATCATGATTTTACAATGTTTGAGTCTTCTTCGATGACTAGAGAAGTTAGTGAGCTGATTCAGCTTTTTCTTAGGGTTTATTAGGACTTTTCTTATTAACCTGGAATTACTAAAATTATGATGGAGATTAGCATGTTCTTAAGAGATGGTATTTTGAAACAAAATATTCACAGTAGCCCCAGTTCAGGGAATTCCTCGAAACAGGATGCTGCAGGAGACTGAGCACATGCATCATACTGAATTTAACTCAAAGCAGGCATGTATAGCATCCTGCAGGACTGATGTCTCAGTCATATACACTGAATTTAATGCATGCAGAAATGTTGCATGGGTTTAGAGCAAAATTTTTTTCATTCCTAAGCTTCAATAGTGTTTATGCTTTTATATGTGCAAAATAATTAATTTGTAATAGAATTGCTAATTTCCTACTGTGCGATATGCTGATATTTTTTAATCAAGTCTTCTGGACAGGAAGTTTATGTGCACCCAAATAAGATAGGTAAATGTCTACCTGAATAAAATAGGTAATCTGTGTTGGTTCAGTGGATATTACTGTTGTGAGTGTAGTAAAATACAGGAAAAAATAGCACCTCCACGATAACTGATCTGTCTTACGGTTCTACCCAACAGCCAGTGTTCAGCTTAAAGCTGAAAGTGTGCAATAAAATATAAGTATGATATTTAAGCAATTGAATACAACTTTCTGAACTTTTCAGTTCAGCTTCCTTTGAAAATGAAGTCAGAAGTAGCATGTGGTGATTGTGTACTGCTGTGTAGTGTTGCAGAAATACCTCCAGAGTCATGCATGGGACTACATCACCATCTCATACCTCTCTTTCTCCCTCCTCCACCAATTCCTCCTTTCTGTTGTAATGGGGGAGAAATTGATTGCAAATGTGTTTTCTTGACCCCCTACTCCATACATGTTAGCACCTAACCTTCTACAGGCTCATCTGTATTTACAGTAATTATATGCATAATGTAGCATATTATTGTCTGGACTTCCTGTTTAATCAGTACAGAGCTTTTTACAAGTGCAGCTGAAAAGGGCAAACAAAATTAAAGCTTTATATACCAAAACAAGTTTGATTTTCTAAGCTCCCAGCATTCCAATGTGCAGAGATTTGTTCCACCAAGTTTTGCGATGGCTTGCAGATGGGCAATGATTAATCGGAGAGCTAACTGTGAAGTAGTTTGCAATTAAACTGGAAAGCTCTGAAGCATGCTAATTGAATAAGAAAATTAGAGACACTGAGCAGTAATTGGCTATTTCTCATGCAGCAGGTGCCAGGCCACTCAGCTGTGGAACAAGGTATTTAAGGCACATTAGCACTAGGAAAAGTATTTCTTGATATGGAACAGTCAGATTTTCTGCTCATTTTCACCATGGATGTCAAAGCACACAACTGTGATATCTAGAGCCCATAGCTCATGTTGCAAGAGTTTGAGCAGTGGGGTCATCATGAACCTGCATGGATGCAGTGTCTTGAATCAGGCTGAAGTTGGGGTACCTGAGTAACTTGCTAGCCCTTGTGCAATAGCAAATACCTCATTTTTCTTTTTTTGCAATGTAAACAGAGGACAATGGCAGCAGTTTTTAATGGCAGCAGTCGAGGTCATAGGCTAATA
>VXBQ01013725.1:185168-211249 GCA_013400175.1 Phainopepla nitens
AAAAAGCAGGAAATCTACTTGGGGCTAAAAGAAGAAAAACATAAAGTTTTCTTTTACATTTCAGGTTTAGAGAAGGCAAAATATGGCCTCAGTAACTGTAGTAATTTTTTTTCTTATTTTAAGTAGTTGTATATTATGTGTTTGTTTGGTGCCTACAGTTATTAAGAGCTGCTTGGAGGATGGGCAGTGATGGCAGTTTCATCCCTACCTTTCTAATCTGTCCTGGCCCCTCCAAGCAAATGTTAGCACAAGTGACAGAAATGGAGACAAGAGAGTGATGGATGGGGCTTAGGGAAATAGTATCAATGGTAGGGTGGAAAAAGACTGAGGAAGGGAAAATACATCTTTCTGAAATCAGCTGCAGGAAGCAAGAGCCACTGGTTCCAGAAAGCCTTCCTTGGGAGTCTACCAGTGGAGGGACCTAATCTGCTGATGCTGAGAAAGAACCTTTGTAGTGCTGGGTGACCAAACTTCTGACATTTAGTTCAAGATTTTCACTGATACCAGTCTTTCCATTTTGAGAATGCAGAGAAAAATCTCTGCAGTAGCAGAGTGGATGTCACAATGCACAAAAACTTAAGTTTTCAGAAATAGGCATGTATAAAATGCCAAATCTAGCAATAAAACATCTGTCTTTGTTTTATAGCTGCATCATGCTTGCAGTGGTTTAAACTACAGAAATGCCTTTGAGATCTTGACTATTCAACAGAACTGTGCTGTACCGTGCTTCGTTGCTTTTCACTGTGGGAAAGAAAGGATGAGTGGTGCCTATGGACCGATAAAAGTTTCTCTTCATAATGAGATATAAGCTGAAGGCAAGCACTGCTTTATCTTTACAGATGACTTTCACACTGCAATGTTTTTAGGCTAATTTTCATCACAAATAAAGTTCATGGATTATTTTATCAGTGCTGTTACATGCCCATATCCAGTGTCTTGCAAGCCCAAGACAATATCTGCCTACCTTTTCAAAAGGCAGTTGCAAGAAGGTGGAAATGAGACCTGAGACATTGCAAGATTTGTACCTTATTAAAATGTAGGCTGAATTCCTTACAGATACCCACTCTAATATCTTGTATAATCTTCTATCAGCATTGTATCTTGGATTCAGTTTGTATGACATTGCATGTTTTGAATAGGACAAAGGCTCACTGCTGCTGTCGGTCCTGTTTCAAGCCCAGTGTTTATCTGCTTCTTTGTGGATGCCATTTTTTATCTGGCGTCCAGAAGAGCATACCTCTGCCAACACACCATTTCCCAATACATCACTCTTTGGCTTGCATGATTTCTGGAGAGACAAGCTCAGACCTGGATGCTTTTCCTCAATGTGGTAGAGAAAAGGGACGTCTCTGGTGCCTGCTCTGACAAGGAAGTTGATTCATGTGTAAATTACCAGTTGCCCTTTATTTGCTTGGTCCGTGGAGACACACACAGATAAAAGGCTCGGTGGGTCAGAGCTGAGTGTGTGCTGGCTTCTCCCATGGCTGCGATGACAGGGTTAGGGCTGTTGTCAGAGATTATCAGACAGGCTCTGATGTCTTATCATTATTTACTTGCAGGGTTATACATAAAAATAAAATTTGGCAGACAGGAGCCTTTTACAGCATTTCAGCCAGGTGTGCATTTTCAGGTGCATGATGTCATCACCATCAGCTTTCACTATCAGGAGTTCTGCACATCTGTCTTCATACTGAAAAGCTTTGCTTTTAATACCTCTTATATAGAGAGAGGGAGCGTGCCCCAGGCTTCTTCAGCCCTCTACAGGGAAAAAAAAAATCTATTATCAGAGCAAAATCAATCTAAAATTATATATAAAAAAGTAGCAGGGAAGGTTGCAGTAATTTTGAACTGAAGCCCCTTTAGTGTGTGATTTTGCATGCTTGTAATTCCCAGTCACGGCATTGAACGGCTCTCAAATACTTGCAACACCCCGTGTTGTGTCTCATTTAATAACATAGTTATAATATATTTGTCTACTTTACAACTGTATTTGTATTGGCATATAAAGTGTGCAGCAGCTGGGAGCTGTGTGGGGGTGGCAGAAAGTTATTTGATCTACAAAATCAGTTACTTGTCACTCAGTTGCCTTTCACTGAAACATAATAAAGAATCATTATGGGCCTATTAGGCAGTGCTGATGTAAATGCATTTTATGTGCCATTTTCAGATCAACAGTTAACCACACAAAAGTAAAGTTGTTAAGTACATCCTTCTTTGTTTAAGAAGGCAAATCATAAATCAGGCAGAATATTAAGCTTATGAAATGTAAATTCAAGACCCCAAGGGTTTTATCTATTAGGTCAGCTTCAGATTAGGCATCAGGCCTCTCCTTCGCTTCAATAGCAAGTAGACAAAGTCATCTGTGCTAGCTTTCTACTTTCGTGACAGTGTTATGAATGCCTCTTAAAAGGTTTTTGTGGGGAAAAAGAAGCAAACCTTTTAATATATTTAAAAAACCCTAGAAATTAAATGGCTCAGACTGGATTAGGAGAGTGAGGTTTTAACTTGTTGCACATGCATTTTATATCTCCTGTGAGAATTCTTTTCTTCTTCATTGTTATTAATGATATCCCATTTTTGTGTATAATATTGATGCTACTGGAATCACTTAACGGCTTTATTTGCCAGACAGAACCTGTCTAAAAAAAGAAAGTTGTTAATGCTAATATTTTGAAATTCTCCTCACATCCCTTGTTACTCTTTTAGTTACTGAAATTGCATTTTGAAAATCCCCACATTTTCAGGATCTGAGTTTCTTCTTGATCTTATTGATGAAGTCTGAAGCAAAGGTTTTCAAAGCCATCTGAACAAAAGTGTATTTTTTGGCTCCTTTTATGGATTACCAAGGCCAGGGATAAGATGGAAATTTGGAATATGGTAAAAAGCCATAGTTCACGATCTCATTTTGCCGCCTTCTGCACAAATTTCCAGTTCATTTTACTGGTCCATCTGGGCATCTCTGGTGCCTGCTGCAGGTTTAGTGGTAAAACACAAGAAAGAATGTTGTGAATCCTAGCAGGTATATGACAACTGGGAAAGGAAAGATTTGGTGACTTGGTTCAAAAGTTTAGTTAATAATATCCAAAATGGGTTGCTATGGGGAAATGGCAGGTTACATCGAGGTGGTAGTTCATGTGTAGTGTTTTGCACTAGGAAATAGCAGGTAATGGAGATAGCAGTGAAGGTTATCGTTTGAATAAGTCCCAATTTAATCGGATTGATAAAAGCTGTGTTCTTAGCTGCAAGGCTACCTGGATGTATGGTATCCTCAGTTCTAGTGTGATGTAACCTTATCAGTATAAAAACACATTTTCTGAAAGATATGTTGGTAACCCAGTCTCAAAAAGACTTAGGAGAGTTAGTGGAAGGATTTTTTTTTCAGTAATATCAATGTGTTTGTATAGTAACAGAACTGAAATATTTGGCAGTTCTGTAACTATACAAATATGTTTCATGTATGTAAGTATGGAGCACAGTACACAAATACACCATTTCCTTAATATAAGCAGCAACATTCTGTGGCAAATTTCCTAAGAATATATTTTATACGTCTGTGAGGATATTTATGAGATATAATTATACGACAAAAATATTTGAAGGTAGTGAACAGATTTGTTTATACACATAGTCTTTTGCTTACCAGGATAGCTGATCTCAAATGTGGAATTCTTACTTACGTTTTGCCATAAACACACATGTATGGTCTTATACATACAGAACTATACTTAACTACAAAGAGCAAATATCAGTGCTAGAACGAAACCTTTATTACTTTACTCAGTCTACAGCACACATGGGCACTGTGTTAAAATATGGTACAGATGAATAAATGCTGCAGTACAATTGGCCTGGTGTATGACTTTTTTGAGGGGGATCCTACATTGTCCTTATCTTGTGAAGCCAAGTGATGTGTTTGATGTAAACCTTAAAGTAAGGCAGATTTTCAGGTGCTTAGTGTGCATTTGTGCCAGAGAACTGCGTATGCAATGCCTGGTTTTTGTTCACCAGTGTTGTGATTTATGAGTACAAATCAGTTATTATACTACAAATTATGTATGCACTTATACTGAGTGACACTTGAAAACTTGCATGCCATTTGCATGACATCTGATCTTACTGAATCAGGTGCTACCACCCAGAAACAGGCAAGGAAAGTCATGGTACTGATGGGACTTTCAGCAACATTCCCCTTCGAGTATGGGATGATTGCAAAGAAGAAAGCTGGCTTCACACTGTTGTCACATATCATTAATTAATGGCAAATGACGCTTGTGCAACCGCACACTTCTAGCCAACCTTATTTCACCTTCATGCAACTTAACGGCACAAAGAAAGTTTTGCTGTTTGTTATTAGTTAGGGTAGACACAAAAGCAACAGCAAAAACTAAGATGAAGTCCTGAAGTCAGTGTAACAGCAATTCTTATAACTGTGCATCTCAGTGTTTTCTGGGTTACTTTGCAAATAATCGAATTCCTCCTCAAGGTGACATGTCAGTAATTTCAAATTTTATTAGCTTTATATGAAGAATGTTGTTACATTTCTGCATGAATCTTCTATAGCTCAGCATACAACCTTAACACTTAGAATTTCCCTTTGTGGCAGTGTGGCACACTGAAATAATGTTAAGCTGCTTACATCTATAAAATCATGGAGATTCTGGTTGAGGTATAGCTCAGCAAGCTTGACTTTGGCCTGTTCCTCCTAAAAGAATATGAGATATGAGATATGTAATAACTGCTCAAGAATTTTAGTAGATTTATTTTTTGATTGTTGTAAAGAAAACAGATGGCTCTGAAGGAGAATATCTACATCATGCAATACCGTGACCCATAACTTCAAGCTTCCAGGTGATGGAGACAAATCTCAAGTGATCCATAGGACATTTGGTCCCTAGAGTTGTGAACCATGTCATGTGTAAGGGTAGGCAGACAGCAGTGGTTTTAAGCACTGCTACCTGATGTGCTGTATTTTTTGTTGATGGGGCTTTGTGAAAGTGACAGGTTTTTATCATTTCATAGTTAAAGCTTGTTACAAATTCATAATTCAAACATTCATCTTAGCAAAAGTGCCACAGCAGAAATTTATGTTGCTGCTTGCCCAATGATCTATCTTTATTTCCTTTGAAGAGGCTGTAAGGGGATTGGGATGTATGGATTGCAAAGCTAGCAATTTTATGAAGTGAAACACTTTTTTTTTCCCCAGGTATTTATCTTTAAAAAGTGAAAAGCTAAATTCTTTCAGTCCTCTTTTCATTCTGGCTTCAGATTCTTCACACTCTTATTCCCATTCTTTATCCACATTAAGTAGTCTTAAATCAGCATATGTATCATGAGCCCTTTAAAGAAAACTCACCATTGCCTGCTTACTCCTGAGAAGCCTGCCAATTAGTCTTCTGTGCTTAATGACATCACTTTAATTTTGGAGGTGGATATTTTGAAGAGGAAGAACTTGAAAAACCTAAAAGCATCAGTGAAGCCCAGTACCTGTTGTTCAACAAACTAATTCATGTCTTGTGCACATTTGACATTCTGTAATGGATTAGCTGCTGAGTTTCTCACTTTAGAGAGTTAAATAAATGGGATATTGCTATTTCAAGAAAGAAATATTTATGCTAGTGTCCAGGTTGCATTCAAGAGAAAAAGGGAGTAGAAGTGTTCTTGTCCTGAAAATCTGACTAGTAATTGGAAAGTTTTGACCAAATAATTGAGAGGGTGATGCACACCAGAGCACTGACTGCTAGGGCATCTGCACATAGGCCCTGTTGGAAGAGAAGGCATTTTCCTTCCCTGTTGTCCCAGGAAATTAAAAAGGTGCTAGTAAATGCATGGGTTAAGGGTCTGCTGGAATAAATCAAGATTCTGTAACATTATACCTTTTCAGAGCCACTAAGAACTGGGATTTTTGCATTTGCAGTCTGTGTATTGCACAGAGCCGAGGTAGAGCATCCTGTGGTGCTAAGCAAAAAATCCTGCTGAGAGTGTGTATAGGAACATCTGTCATTGCCAAGCCCAGGATAGATATTGTGATATGGCACTAGTAAACAGAGCAACAAGCAATAGTTGGTAAAAGATATTGGACCATAAAACATGGGTAAGTGTGGGCAACATGTGTAGTGTTATCGAAATGGTAACATGTTGCGTGAGCAGTGCAATTGCTGTAAATACGCTACTGAACGTGAATGTTTATAAGGTGATTTCCTCTTCAGGCATATTAATGCTTTCATAATTTGCCTGGCTTGTTACATATTTCATATTAGGTATCTGCTTTTGAAACAGAGCCTTCTATGACTTGACTGGACTCAGCAGATTTCCTGTATTTGAAATTGATCAATTAAATTGGTTGGGGGGTAATTGGTTCTGCTTGCGGCAGAGCAGCCTGTGGCTCAGTCATCCTTCTTTCTTACCTCATTCAAAGCATACTGTCATATCAGCACAGAAATGTATGTGCTAGCAGCTGACGCAAGGACAAGAAACCATGCATGGCTGTCATTCCAAAATAAGTAACTCATGTATATCATAGCATCATATATCATACAAAGTTAAAATTTGGGTGCAGTGTTCTTTCCTATAAGATACTTATTAAAACTGCCATTGCTGATACTAAACCTGCCATTTATGATCTTTTTCATGATTCTTCATACATTTTTTTCATTTGTTCATTTTCTTTATCACTGTTCTGTAAAGCTAATGTCAAAAAAAAGAAAAAGTAACTGTTATCTAAAGCCACAGAAGCAAACTTCAGGGATGAGTCTACAAATGTGTGTGATGTGATTACAGACTAATACTGCTTTTAGTGACCAGCCATTCTTAGCTCCAACAGTATTTGGAGCATTCAAACTTTTAATTGACTTATGTTACAGTGAAAGGCCAGCTGAAGCTCCTCCTAGAGCAAACGATGGCAAGATACAAACATTTTGTGCTTCATACTTTTGTACTCCTACCTGTATTGTGTGCTTCAAAGACAATTTGTCCACTGCAGAGAGTGCAGCTCTGCAGATCCTTTCATGTACCTNTCCCTTGGAATTGCTACGTTCAGCCCATCACCAGTGTTACTCAGCTCCTCTGGTAGTTTAGATGCTAATGCATCTGAGATTTTTGATGGATGGTGAATCACCCTAAGAAAAAGTTGCAGATAGTCTTGCAAAGCAATTATTTTGGCTTGAATAAGGTTTATTTTGAACAGGTAGGCAAACAGCATAACCGACTGATGTGAAACAAAAGTCACCTCACTTACATGTTTGCAGGTGGAGATCTTGTTGGATCACACAATATCATTAAGGGACTCATGATGTCTTCAAATTACTCTCAGTCATCACCTCAGGAAAGAATAAAATAGTAGAAACATAAAGCTTTCTCTTGGCTTGTTGTGTGGCTTTCAGTTTCCTTCTTGTGTACCTATCTATTTTCCCATAACCATTATTTCTCTATTGCCTCTTATTCTTTACAGTGATCACAACTGCATAATGCAACTACACACTCAGGTTGAAATAGCAGTTACCATGAGGTAGATTAAGACAAAAAAATATAAGACTGACCATTAGGGGAAGCTCTGCTCTTTTTTGGCTGCTGGGAATTTAGGTGACCGGAAACTTTGAATGTAAGAAACCACATGAGCCATGTCTTTCCACCAGCAAAGATTAGAGAGTCAGCTCAGCTGTGAGCTGCTTACAGTGAGACTCCTGTCTATAGATGCTCAAAAAATCCTCCTTGGAGCCTGGGGCTCTGTAAAGTTTTTTTCCGTTAATGAAATTAATTCCTTGTTGATACTTTTTAAAATAGCCATAAGTTTTTACTTTAAATACCTGGGGGTTTTTATCTAAACACTTGCAATTTCTTTCACTGCCCACATAATAGCCAATATACATTTCACAGGAATGTATTACAGGAGTTTCCCATATCCAAACTGTGTTACATTCTCCATAATTTGCTCGTTGTACTGCATTGAAATGAAGTTATTTCACATTTTGTTGCAAAAGTCTCATCTGTTTGGACCAGTTCTCTCTACTCCGAGGCAATAGCTGCAGGTCAACAGAGGCATCTGGTGGAGAAATGCACAAGTGATCCTCAAGGGCAGCATAACACTCTCTGCAAGGTCAACACAAGCTGTACCAGAGCAGCACCAGTAGACACCATCCCCCCTCAGTTTTGCCTGAACCATTTTGACATTGACTAAACTGAATGTCCTTAACTTGTCTCTTCAGCATGCATGCTTCAAATATTTTCCTAATACAGTTTTCTGTGTATAATTTCCTTCAACCACAATAAGACTAAGAAAGGCAATTTTATCATGTGATGTTCTATGGCTGCAGGTCAGTTGCAGAGGTGGAGATTCCAGACACAGAGCTCAGACACGTGGGCTAGTGAAGCAAGGTAAAGGTGCTGAGAGTACTAGTGCAGTAGATTGTCATCTTCTCAGTGACCCACAGCCATGGGAGAATGAAGCATTGGCAGTTTTGTCTTTTCCTGGAGAGACTGAGTCTCCCGTAAGGCAGCTCTTACCTAGTTTGGAGAGTTGTGTTCCACTGTGCCTCTCCTCCCCTCCATGTCTGCTCACCTGTCTCTGCTGTGTGCACACTGTCTGCTGTCCCTGAGGTCTGCCTCCTAACCTCTCTTTGCAGCCAGTTCCCTGCTTTTCAAGGTCTTCCCTTCTGCAGAGGTGTTCCCTTCACCTTCCTTGATGTTCTTACGTCACTTCTATTTGATCTTTTTACACAGTCGATCTCATGTCTTGATTCACTCATCCATCTGCCCCCCAGGGACTAGCTCTCCTCTCTATTTACATTAGGCTGTTTTTTTTCCCTTCTACCCTTCTTCTGTCCATATTTGCAGCCCAGGACAGAGTGCAGCCTGCACTTAGTTCCTGTGCCTGATGCCACATTAGACTGCAACATCTGGGAGCAGCAGTGGCAAAAAAAAAGGCTGGCTTAGCCCTGTCCACTCTGTCCTCGGCTCAGAGGAGTTTTTGGCCACCAAAGACCCCAGACTCTGGGGACTTTGTGCTGACCCTATGCAAATGAGTTTTTTCAAAGGCTTGTGACTAGGCAAAAAACTGGCTGTTTTTTCATGGCAACTGCAAAAGGACAACAGGGACCCTACCTTCCAAATTTCAAACTATGAAGAATAGAGACACAGGAGCTGCTCAGCAAAATGCTTCTAAGACCTTTTTTAATTTTCTTGTTTGTTTTGTTTTGTATTCCTCCCAGCAGGACCAAAATATGTTTTCCCTCAATCTTATTTCCTGAAGTGACTAAATCCTCTCACTTGAAACATAAAAAATTAATAATAATCGGCCTAAGGCAGAGACAGAGCACGGGAATTTTCATCCCAAATACTTAGCTTGGCAAAATTTATAAACTGAAAACAAGCTCTTATAAAGGGAACTATTGAGATCCCAAACTACAGAGGACTTACTTGCATTATACACAAAAGTCAGATAAGAATTCCTCTGTGATCCATTTGGGAGATGAAACTCAAAAAGAATCTGCTTTTCACACTTCAGAAATCCACCTTAAGTAATGGATGTCATAAGGAAACATTTGATTTCAGCACTTCTCAGGCCATACCAAAGCAACTAGTTGATTTGTTAAATATGTCACAGATTTATTTTATTAGTTTTGTTGTGATTTTGATGGTGTTTTTACTGAATCTCTTTTGTTGTGAAACGTAATTTAAGTACTTACATGCACTTTAGAAGTACAGCCCAGTCATCATTGTGCAACTTGAGCAGTAGGATTCCTCAAAGTACATCCTTAATGTCTCCTGGGCAGAAAATATGAAAATGATGGATGAAGTTATTCTTAATTTAGACCAATAGCAAACTTGTTTCCTACCAGCATCCTTGCATCTAGGCTTATAGGACTAATCCTGATGCTTCCACCTTTTGCCACGGTAGATGGTAGTAGATGGGATGTGTTTCCACCACAAGTGGATTTATATGCCCCATTTCTCTTCCTGTGAATGAGCAGGAACACCTTGTCAGTGTGCAGCATGGGACAGAGTGTCCTTCACACCAAAGCTCTGTGAAGGTTTCTGCAGCTGCAGAGGGCATGACCTTGGTGAGCAGGCTTCACTGCTTCTCTTGCAGCTGCAGAGGAGCTGCTGTTGCAGCTGCAGTCTTGTTTTGCTGAAGACATTTTGGCACGGAAGCAGGTTTGCCTTGGGGTGTGAGTTCTTTGCAATAAAACGCAGTAAATCTTCTTGACCACACCCATTCCTTCCAGACCTCTCCTATCCATTATACTATTGCAGATACCGAGATGCACAGACCTCGGCATAGCACGAAGCTTCCTGAGCTGCCTGGCTGCTGCTTTCCCCAGCTTCACAAAGGAGAGCAAACCCTACATTTACAGTGTCCTTCCCTGCTCAGCAGTCCGTCCTCAGAGGGAGTCTTGTAGGCTTTCCGTGTGTATCTGAATGCAGACTTGGAAAAGCAATTCTTAAACCCATGAGAATGTGGAATATTTTCACTGTAAAACTTCATTTGGTTCCTGTGGAAAGTAGCAATCATGGCTGCAGAGACACTGATGTGAAGTGTTTGTCGTTCTGGAACTGTAAAACATGATAAAACAAATGGAGATGTTGACTTCAAGGTCTTTGCTTTTTAGTCACTCACAGACTTTTCACTTTTCACAACAGAGTGAAAAAATAAATGTTTTCTTGATTTGATATTGTGGTTGTAATGTTTCCTTCATCCTCAGACTAACAGGGAGTGTTCCAGCCACAGCACAAGTTTTCCTCAAGTGTTCATATATGAGCTCCTCTCTAACTTCCCTCTACAGGAGGTAGTTTTTATGTTATCTCATTGCAGGATTTTATGAGCAGTGACTGTCAAACTTTAGGTCTCTGTGCATTTATGCATATGATATTGGTCTTATCTCGACAAATTTCAGCTCCTGCCTTAATCCTTGTTTTTACAATGAAGTCTTTTCCCTAATGTGCCAACAGTTTGGTTTAAAATTGCTTGAAAAAATTCAGCCTATGGTGGTTTAGACAAATTAAACCAAAATACAGCAATAAGTATTAAGAGATATGCATGGACCATCAACAAAATAACTCCCCAAATGTATTTAAGTGATTTTATTCATGCTTTTTTAATGTAATATTTGTAGGCCAACTGTGGCAATAGCAATTTTAATGCAAGATGACATAACTCCAGTTTGGTGATTCTTCAGAGAGAAACTACTTTGACAACTTCTTTTTATTTTGTTCTAATTTTATGAAAAACCAAAACTGACGTTTTTGATGTAAGGAAAAGAAAATAATTTGAACCACCAAATTTTGAAACTCATTTAACTATTTCATCTCTCTTATACTTGCAGATATACTTTCCTGGCAGTTTCTCTTTCTATCCCCAGTTCCCAACATTTAACCATCTTTCTGGATAGAAGAAACTGCAGTAGTTTTCTTTAGAACTACTAAATGCTTGGCAAAAAATCTCTACCATGACTCAAGGAATTTTAATTGTTTTTTTCCACAATCTGTCTCAGCAGCACTGGTTCTGCTGGAAGACTCCACATGGAAAGATCATTTATTAGATCAGGATTGTACTTTGAAGTGAAAATTGCATTTGCAAATACAAGGAGGTCATTGAGCTTCATTGTTTTCTGTCTTTGGATGTTTGGGGGTTTGTTTTTCCTCTGGCTGGTGCGGAAATCATCAATTGTTTCTTCAACATTGAAGTGACTATGTCAGCTTGAAGATACAGCTTTGGAGCTTGATGTTTTTTATTGTATTATTTTTTAAAGGGTAATAGTGAAGTCCCTGTTTTGAAATAAATATGGTCTCCCAAATGATGCTTATTTAGTTAGTGTAGCATTTAAATGGAATGGTTAGAAACCTTACCAGTCCATAATTGGATATTTAAAACTGGATTAGCAGAGAGACTCTGATTTTCGAGTTGTTTTGTGTCCTGGTGTGTTTTCCTTGTGGCTGTAAAGAAGAACATGATCTGTGGTTTCTCCAGGAGAAACTCCTGTGTGTTCTCATCCCACTGACTGCTGGGTGTCGCTGAGCTTTCTCCAGACAGATCTCAGCATTGGGGCCCCACCAGTCACACAAGCAAACCCACAGTGAACATCCGCAGCTCTTAAGGATTTATTGGGGTTTTTTCCCTTGATATGAACTTAATATTTCCCTTCACGTTCATCCCAGACTTTCGAGTTCTCCCTCCTACTGCTGGCAGACCCACCTCCCACTCTGGTGTTCGTGTCTGACTGCCACAGACAGGGATGTCAGGAGAGCTGTTGGCAGGGGTCAGCACGTGCCAGCACACAACATGCCTTCTTGTCTCGTCTGCTGTACGGCTGCGCCCTGCCTGCACCTCCCTTCACTGCCTCCCCCACCTGATGACTGTCTTGAACTCTGTGCTGCCTGACTGGCCTGCTGCCCTCGCATCCCGGGCACCATCCATGACTGAGTTTGGGTAGTGCTGTTCTGAAGAGGTAGGAAGCAAGGCATGTGCACTGAGCATTTCCAGGCAGAGCTGCTGTCTGCTGTAACAAGGAGGAGGGTTAAGCAGGGAATGAAATGCAGCTTTATGATCATTAATCTCAAACAGTCCCTCTAGTGACATCTCTGAGGTTAAGTCACAGGAAGTGTGATATTATTAAGCTTAGTTAAATTTAGTGTAATTCACATCTGCAAAGCCTTTGTGAATTAGTGTTTAGTCTTAAATTGCCAGTTTCCATGATACAGGGGCTTCATAGTATCCTGCATTAAGTCTTGATGTGTTCTGAATTAGAGTGCAGAAGCCTAAAATCCATGTGACGTGTGAAAATCCCTCAAGTTTCTGAGTTGTTCTGAGGCAAATATGCAATTAATGTAGTTTGCAACACTAAGCAGGGATGGTACCCCTACAGAAAAATTATTTCCTCCTTTATTTGCTCTCACAGTGTAGGTGTGGGAAATGGCCACTGGAGATCTCTTTTGCAAAGCCATGTTTATGAGCTGTGCTGTTTGCCCAGTGCAGCTGATTCATGCCACACACTTCACCTCATCAGGCTGTAATAGGTGCAGACCCGTATTGATCGCCATGACTTGTGGGAGAGAAAAATCTTTGCACTTCAAATTGGGTATAAATTATAAATAGCGTCTCCAAAGGCTGTGAGTTACACAAGTGGCACTCTTCTGAGACAGCCATATGTAAAGCTGTTGTTGTAGAGGTTATTAATTTTATGATTGCAGCACAGGTGAACTTGACCCACAACAATGATCATTGGCCATAAAATCCCACCATCTGGGTTCAGTCACCTGCCTCCTTCAAGAATGTTCATTAACAACAACCAGCAAAGGTCATGCTAATAAAAGAAAGTTAACCCTCACTGTATTGGCTTAAATTCACTGGTGAAACAGCACTGTCTTCTCACCATTCTTCTCACTGGTACAGCTGTGCAGACATCTGGAAGTGGGTCATGTAAGTCCTAGATGCGCAGGATGGGGGACTGTAATATGTGTACGTAGAAAGACAGCAGTTGATGTAATCCAAACAAGAAAAAATTATATGGTATGGGTTAGTCATAAATTACTTACTGCAAGTGGACAAGGGTTATTCATACCTGAAATCTGTGATTTTTTTTTCCAGAAAATTTTTTATACTTACTTGACATAACTAAAATTTTATCAGGCTTAAGGGAATTTGTTATTTACTCTCCAAATGATTTTTTAAACTCCATTTGTTACTTGTTGCTTGTGTTCTGGTGGCCCAGCTTCATCTCCCATGGCATTTTACAAGCTCAGATATGTTTCCTTTCCATTAAGTCATTAAGCAAGTGCCCTGAATTTCCCATGAAACCATCATTCTCACCTAGGTAATAAATATTTCTCTGATTCTGCAGAGTAGGGCAACTGCATTTTCACCGATGTGTCCTCTTTTTCTGCTCTCACCTCTACATCTGGGTAGTAGGTGCATCCTGTGTTCAGCTTTTTAAAATACTTGCCAAATACTTGTCTGACTTGCCGGTCAGACCTGGGACTTTATTTTTCTGTTAAGAAAGAGGAAAACAGGGAGAAGGAAGATGTGTTTGACATCAGCAGCTGAAAGACAAAGGCGTTTGTGAGGAGAAATTGGATGGGTGCACTAGCAATGAGGTAGAGGAAGTCTTCCTGAAATGGCTGAAGCAAAATCAGAAAAAGTTAGAAATTGGTGGGCCATGAGAACAGGACAGCTGGGCTCAGTGTATGGATGAGATGGAACAAGATCAAGGCCAGGCACTGAGCATGAGTTCAAGAGCTGCCAGATGAGCAAGTTGTAGAAGAGGAATTCAGAATTGGATTTCCTGGAGAAATAGGTGTTCTGGAGAACAGGTGTCCCAGGTGGAAGAAAAACGGGCAAGGAGTAGGAAGAGATTCATGTGAAATGAAGCCTTAGGGAGGAGATTAGAGGGCATTCCTGCCCCTGTGGCTTGGACACCTACTTAGCATTACAGGGCATGGGGAGAGAGGGACGCAGAAAAACTTTATCTGCCTGAGACCCCTGGGAGTATTTTCACTGCCAAGCCTAATGTGTTTCTGAGCATGTGCAGAAGTAATACCATTAAAGTGCAAACTTTAGGGTCAAGAGTTGAGGTGTTTTTGAAGTTTAGACATCTCAGGGTGTAGTGAGTGGCTGAATTGGGATTTTCAGGATCACTTGGATTTAGGCTCTTCAATTTCACCTCTCTTGATGTGACGAGGTACATCCTTTGTGGCAGGTGGTGGCTCCTGAAGTTGGTGTCCAGCAAAAGCAGGAAAGCAGGTCAGCAGCCCCATCTTAGCCCACTGTTTGCTAGCCCCATTTCCACCATCCTGCGGGAGCAGCCATCAGAAGGGGAGGACCAGGTGCAGATGAAGTTAGGTTTCCCACAGGACCAAAGCTGCCACTGTAGAAATGGCACTTGGATTCTTGAGACTTTTTCATCTTACCCATCACAGGATTAGCCTCTGAAGACAAATCAAGGGAAAGTGCCTTTTTTGTGATTGCTCCAGGGCCAGGGAGAAAATGAGTGGTGCCAATGGCACATTGGAGGAATTTAATTGTGTTGAGTGAGGTTGGGTTAGGTTAGGTTAGGTTGACTTGGGTTGGGCTGGGCTAGTTGGGTTGAAGCCAGCCAGAGGCAGTAGTCCCAAGATGAAGCAGATGGACTTCCATTGCTCATACCATTGTACCTATGGAAATGCTCTGGACTTGGGTTGACAACAGTCTTTTGTCTACACAGATACAACAAGACACTATAATCCGAGTAAAAAATTCAGGAGGAAAAATATGCTTTTGTATTTCTTATGTAGAAGATTATAAACATCTTCTGCTGTGGGGCGAGTTAATGTGTTCATTAAAGGCTTGCAAGGTATGAATTCAAATTCTCGCTATATGTGTGTTTGATGTGTTTCATGCCCCCATGCATGTTCTCATTGCAGCTTGTTCTTTAGACACAGGCTCATTCCTGTGCCTTGAAAGACCTTCTTTAGTTCCACAGCTGCCTATGTCAGCATCCACACCAATCTTCAAGATCTGCTTCTGATGTGAAAGAAGAGAAAATTATATTCTGCTGCTTTATCTTAAAATTGCTTTAGTGCAATTTGTTCTTGGGTTAAAAATTTCGCAAATTGGCAAGCAGTATATGCTTATCCTACTAGTGATTAAGAACCTTTTTACATCTTTAGTGGATGGGGTGTCTCTACTGTCATGTAACATGTTATTTTAAAGCACTGCTGCCTTTCCTAGCTGCTCTTTGGTGCTGGCATTGCCATTTCCATGGTGTTACATTGGCTGCTGTGTTTTTGGAAAATGCCAAAAACTTGGTTTATGCTTATGCTGCTGGTACATCCAGATGTTTGATGGCATAATTACTATTTAGAAACAAATAATCATAAAATATTGTTACAAAGAGGAGCTATTTTCTAAGCAGCTGGTTGTTTTCCTTATCCTGGTATCACTGATGAATTTCTTGCATTAGTAGTGTTCTCACAAGATAGCGGAGTGTGTACTTTTCAGGTCTCTGCCCCATAGGCAATAAAAAGCTGTGAGATTTTGGAATAAACTCAGATTTAAAAATCAGCCCTTGAGTATTTCAGATTAAAGTAACTTTCAGGAATTGCTGAGGAATGTTATAAATTAGCTTAAATGTATTTTATAAAACCAGTATGCTTGTTAACATCAGCAGCATTGCTGCATGAACAGAGCTCCTGCTGTGGGCTCCGCAGAGCTCAAGTCCGTTCCTCATTTTGGCTGAGCCACTTTTGCTGTTTGCAAAAGCACTGTAATGATGACTTCTCCCTAGCAAAACTCTGTTAGATATGTCTTTGCAAAGCAGTGAGGAGAAGGGGGTATAACTGATGGCCTGCATCATGCTGCAGCATGTTAAGATGTGCCAGGTGAATTAGTGTTTTTCAGGGTTATAACCTGTGGAAGCTGTGAGGCTTGAACACTTGGTTTTCAGTGGTCTCACCCAAGATGTATTGTGGTTGTAAGTTCTCTTGTGAAGTGTTGAGTTTTGAGCAGGTCAAAACTTCCTTTATTTAAAAGCCAATTTTCCTTTCTGCTAGTTGAGAAAATAATTGTTTTCAAACCCTCTATACTTTATTTGGGCTCTTCCTTGCAATTTTATACAGATTTTTTTTTTCCTAATTCGCGATAGAAAAAATGCATGTGCATTTAAACAATTATCTCACTAATGTGAAGCATATTATTCAAATGCTTCAGAGCTACTAGGAAGTACCTTGCTAATGCAATCAGTTTTAGATGTTGCTTAAATAGAGCCAATGAAGTCACAGAAAAGACAGGGCTGGATAGAAAAAAACTCATGAAGTTGCTTCATTTGTCCATATTGCCCAGGGTGAGTTCAGCTATACCCATAATGTTCCTAAGAGATGGTGATCTAACCTATTCTTAATTTCCATTGGTGAGATCCTGCACCTTCCATGGGTATGTTCTTAGCCCAAAAATATTTTTTTAAGATGTAACTTGAATATCCCACCTCACATTCGTCAGGTAAAGAAATTTTATACTTGTCTTTACATACAGGCAAGTTACAGATATGGATAGATAGATGGAGGGATAGATAGATAGATAGATGGATAGATAGATAGATAGATAGATAGATAGATAGATAGATAGATAGATAGATAGATAGATAGATAGATAGATAGATAGATAGATAGATAGATAGATAGATAGATAGATAGATAGACAGACAGACAGTGTTGTTGATACACATGCTATATAGATATAGATATATGAAGATTGTATAGAGATAGGGATAAAGATAGCAATAGAGAGGCGAATACATATATCAGTATAAATATAATTTCAAACCCTACCTACTTCTCTCTGCATGGTACACCATTTAAACATGAGTTTTAAAATCTACAGTTGCATAATATTGCATACATCTTTACTGGATTACTTCTTCAAGGAAATGACTTGCTCTCCTGCAAAAAAATTACTACATTGGAAATTGCTGCCTTTGAGAGTGTTGTTTAGACACTGTTTTTACCTTTTTTAATATATACTGAAAAGAAAATTGCTTGACTTTGGTGACCCTGAAAATGGCCTAACTTTTGGTAACCTGTGCTTGGGAGAGAACAACCTCAGAAGTTTCACTAATTTGGCCAGTTCACACATAGAGGAACAAACAAATGACCTGTACTCATGGTACTCATGTACCCATGGCCCTTAATATTAAATGAAGAGCAGTAGAAAATAATGGTGGCCGTGTTAGGCTCCTATCTCCTTCCTACTTTGCAGACCTTGCTTGCAATGAGCTTTTGTGTGAATCTTTGCATCTTGTTGTTCAGAGGGCAAGAGGAATTTACTAAATTTTTTTTTTTACTTTTTTTAACCACTTTCTTCTTGTGGGAAGTTGGTGTGTTGTAAACAAGGAGTGGGAGAAAAGGCAATTTTAAGTATGAGAGTTCAGAGGTGACTTTTTTTCTGGGTTGGTAGGATGCTTGTTGCTCTGTTTTCATCATCTCACTAAAGATTATTATAGATAATATGTGTCCAACAAAAATAAGAACTGCTTTCTGTCACAGTAGATAATAACTAAGTAAAAAATGTCTTTCGTATGTGTAGGCTAGTTTCCAACATTGCCATGATTTTTCTTATATGAATATTGAGTCTTAACCAGTTCATTGCATGTCTAAGCCCACTTAATAAGCTGTATTTCATTTCTTCAAATTGTTCTGTTTCTTCCCTCTTAGCTTTTCAAAAGAATTAATTTCCCTAATTAAGAGTTACTTTCAGATTATTAGCATGTCCAGGACTACACAAATGATTACTTCTTAGCCAAACGAAACACATCAAAGTTTGATGATTGATTTGGGGTTGGGGGTTTTTTTATGTCCACTCAGAAATTACTGCTTTCATTTCATTAATTGGTGCTTATCATTAATTAGCTTATCTCTTAATTTTGCCTAAGTTTTTGACCTTTCTTTACCACTGTGACATCTAGAAGTGCTTATGCAAAAACTCCTAAGGTCATTGGATTTCAAAGTTCTTGAGCTTATGGAGTCATTCGCAATTTTTCCTGAAGCTCTCATTTGCCTAGTCAGAACTGTTGAGTGATTTTAGGCAAGATGATTTTTTAAATCTCCTTTTCTGTTAGCTTTACTGGGGATGCTCTGAGAGCTTCTGTTTTGGCGTTTGAGGCCTGGATGTTTGGTCAGTAGACCAAAATAGTCACAAAAGACACAATAATTTCTTCCCATGCAGATCAACAGGATAAAGGATTTGTAAGTAGAGAAACCTTGTGAATTAAGAGTAGTTCTGTCATACTTGATAATATCTGATGCACTCAAGAGTAAAAAATGTTAAATTACTGTTCAGTAATAGCTTTGTGATACAGAAGTAATTTGTTAGCATACAGAAAGATGGATGCAGGACAGACAGGAAGCATCTCTTATTCACATCTAAGTGCATATTGAGACAGTGTTGTTATATCGCTGCAGAGTTGCAGACTTGCAGAACTGAATACTTAAGAATTAAAGAAGTTCTTCAATGTATGGATAATGTGATAAACAAAGAAAGAAATTTCCATTGATTCATAACTTTCAGGAGAAAAAAATCCTTTCTGAAAGGTCTGTCACTCTTGTCTACCTAGTCACATGGAGTTGGCTTATCTGTTAATGTGTAAAGGAGAAATGAATTGTGTTGCTTTTCACATTTAATAACGTTTAAAGTGTTTCTGTTCCTGCAAATGTCCACCAAAGTCTATATTTCAGCCTCTGAACCATTTAAATCAAGTTCTGGTAAGACTGAGTGCCTTCTAGATATGTAGCTTGAATCATAAATATAAAAGGAACCTCTGTCACTGTCTACAGACAAGGTGGCGAAGCTACTCTCATTGGCATTTTGCAGCATGACAGGGGCTCAGTGTAGATCTTGATCACAGGGAGCAAACTCTCTGCTAAGCCAGACCTTGTTGAAGAGCAGCAGAATTCTCCATCCCAATGGGGACTAAACCCCAAGGCGTGGAACACCCTTAATTCATTTTGAAGCCCGCACTATTTAGAGATGAGCTGTCACTTAGAGAAGCAGACCTGAGGTCAGCCCTGTGGCTAGTATCTGTGGAGAAGCTTTTCAACCCGGAAACTTTTCTCTGCAGAAATATTTCAGCGCTAAGGCACGTATGAAGATCTCTCTCAGCCCCTGTGCAGCACAGGAAACCTTTGTCCCACACATCTTGTAAACGCGGCGGGGGGCCCCCATTGTGCTGTGCATCTTCTGAGCACCGCGGGAGGAGGCTTTTGTCTGACACAGTGGGCAGGCTCTGTAGGAGGGCACCTTTGTCCTGCACAGCCAGTAATCGCTCTGCAAGAGTGAATTATGGTGATTGCAGAGTTCTCTCTCCTACACTCTGCTTGCAGACGAGGGAGTTTGTCAGCCTTGCTAGGTGAAGAGCTTGTTTTCCTGAGTGGAAGTGGAAAGGGGAGACAGTGAAAATGCCTTTGCATGCATAAGTGCAAATGGCCATCAGGATCGCTCACATGGTCATATTGCATGACCACCCCTGCAGGCACCATTCCCAGTTTCAATCTTTGTTTTTCCTCTTCCCTATTTTTCCTCCCCATTTAGGCTGCCCTTTTAATTACTATTACTTTGGTCCTTCTTATGTTTTTACTATCTCCTATTCAATATGCTATTCCTATATTCAGTATCTATACTCTCAATTTTCTTTCAGATGACTAATAACCATACTTTAAAAACTTGAGCCCAAATACCAATCCCTCTGGGACTTCATAGGTATACTTTCAATCTCATATTATTACTTACTATTTGTCTTCTCAAATGCTTTAACCACTTCTCCAAAAGTGTGCCAGCACTCGTTTCCTAGAGTCTGAGATAATGTACAGTGCAAGAGGCATAACTCTGCATCTGTGAGATGAGATGGGGTAGGATGGGATGAGATGAGGTATGAGATGAGATGCTGAGTCTGGACCCTGTAGAGATGCAATGTGTACTGCAGCTGCTGGTGGACATGCTGCTGGCAGCTAGAGCCAGCACGGGCATGGCAGCACACATTTGGGAGCTACATCGCTGTAGATCTCAAGTGTTTGAGGGCCCCTTGATTGGTGTAAAACAACTGATTTGCTAGTGAGAGGTAGGAGTGACCACAGCCCATTAGAGCAGTGAAGGTCATAATCCATTTTAAGTGATTACATTGGTTCCCGCTGCCCCAAGGTTGCCAGGTTGACCTATGTGGAAAATACAGCAGTGAATAAATCTCTCACCTGCTGATTTTTGAATTTCAATAAAGTTTGGGTTTTATCTGTTCATGTCAAATTTGAGCCTGTTGTGTCTGCTGTTATCCTAAAGGTGCTTGTGATTTTTTATAGTGTTGATATCTCTTTACTGATATTCAGACCTGAATTTTATGTGTGGTAGTTAGTTTCAATCCTCCTTTTCTCAAATTAGAAATTTTTTTTTCTTCTCGTCCCCACCCCAGTCCTCTGGTGCCTACCTGATTGTGCATGAATTCTCAGAAATAATTGCCAGTAGTCCAGCAAGTTCATTAACGGATTCCCTGAAGACCAACATATGCATGTCATCCAGACCTATGATTTGGATATTAAATTTTTAAAAGTATTCCCTTACCTGATTTTTTGTATCAACAATTGGTTTGGCAAGACTTCATTATTTCTAATTATGTATCTCTTTGTGGTGCTTGGTAAATTAATACTGAAACTTGTTCACTGTTTTACTGTCATTACTCGTTTCACCTCACACATTATTGGTTCCACCATCTCTTTGGAGCTTCTTTCCAATGGTGTTATGCATATGTTAAAATATGTATTAATTTCTCTCTACATCTCTCCATGCTGGCAAGTGGGAGGCTGGTTTGCTTTTTGACATTTCTGTCATTTATCTCTGTGGGGCTGGGTCTAGGAGGGATTTATACTTTTTTGTTCTGCAATTGTAGCCTTTGCATATTTTAGAGTAGTCTAGCTGTTTCCCCACACTTAACAGGTTTTTTATATCTTCTCCATGCAGCATGCTCCTAAGATTTCTCAAAGAATTAATATCTGAAATCACTACACGCTGTGCAACAGCCCATCAATTAATACAATATATTGAGTCGTGGTTTATCATCACGGCTGTTGAAATTAGTGAGTGCTAAGAATATATATCTCGGAGGACTTTGGCTTCAGAACAGCTGCTTCTTACTGTCTGTCTCTTAAAAATTATTCTTTGTATCAAAAAATAGATGGCTGTTCATGCATTTAATTCAGATCTGTGTACTACTAAATGCACAATTGAAATTGCATTTGTCAATGGTATTTTTCCTCTGGCAAAAATCTTATGGCCAAAATCTATTGTCACCCCTAGGACATAATTCCACTTGCTTCGGTTGATTTTTCCAAGCCTTTGGTATATAAATCATAAGTGCACAGTGTATGCAATGTTAAATTTTTAGGGCTCTCCCTTTAGTAGTCGCTGAATGTGAATACATAAGGGCAAAATTTGACCTTCAAAAATTATTGTAAAGGGCCAAGGCAGATACTTAGCAAGCTTTTCTTATTGCAGTATTAATCAAGCAAAGAATCATCATAATCCTGGAAACTAAATATCCATTGTAGTGATTTTATCACCAGGGAAATTGTTCATCTGCCAGTAAGATTGTTACTAGGAAAGGGAAAATAGGGAGTGTTAAAATTGCTTTAGACTGCTGAATCATTGAGTCCCTCTAGACTCAAAGCTTGAATTGTTTTTTGAGAAGAGTAGGTTGAGAGGAGTTGCCACAGGAAAGCTGTAGGTTAATCAGTTTCAGAAACACTAGTGAATGTGAGCATGATCTCTCTTGAGGATATGAGGAAAGTGCATGGGAGAAGGCAGGATGAAGAAAGACACAGAGAGGCTTCAGAAACTTACTTTTTTGTTTTGTCATTTGGGGGTTTTTGTATGTGTTTTTTTGTTTTGTCATTTTTTGTTTCTGGGTGACCCTTTCACAGGAGGAAGGTTGTTGATGAAAGGGAAGAAACGGGGAAAAAACCAATCTTATTCACAGCCTATAATTTCATCTTAATCCAGTGGATATGAATGAGGACTATTAGTATCAAGACAGAGAATGCAGACAGGCAGAAGTGAGAAAGATTTGCTTGTGTGGGAGATGTCTGTGTAGGGACCAGAAAGCCAAATGGAAAGATGTTTTGCCTTCAGGGCTCAAAGAGGTGTTTACCATATGCTGTGACACAAGCATGTGAGAAGGAGGTGAAACCCCTGTGCAGGAGTGTCCTTGCAGTGTGTTAGGAAAGCCTATCCCTCCATAAAATCAGCTTTGGTAGATGACTTTTGTGTGCGTGGTGGCAGTGGCCAGTCACAGTATACCAAGCCAAGCCATAACCTCAGGGACATGACTGTTAGGCTGCGGGTTTTGCTAGAAGGGAAGCTTTACCCTCCTGCTGTGTTGGGCCACTTCTGTGTTTCCCAGGTAGGGAGCAAGTCTTGGTGAGTGTTGCTATGAGGTGTCTTATAGGGGAGCGGATAGGTGGTCTGTACTAAAAGCCACCTGCAGGGTGGAATTGTAGAAACTTTTATGTTGAACATGACCCTTGAGATCATGGAGTCCAACTCAACCCAGCACTGCCAAGTCCAACACTTGATAGGGTGGACTGCCTCTCAGCAAAGAGAATTTCTACAATGATGGGTGAATTTGAATGTGGAAAGCATTTGTGTAACAGGAGCATGTGGGAAATTTCTGGAAGATGGCATGAATTGTCTCCGTACAATGAAAGTGGAGAGGGGGAGGAAAATCTGTGTGTGCACGTGACGTGGATGCTCTTTGTACAAAAACATCTCTTTGTGTGGGAAGTAGTGTCTTTCTAGAGAGGGTTTTTTGGAGGATTGTTTTGCTTGTGTGATGGCTGCCTTTGAGGGAGCAGGAACATGCAGTGTGGCAAGTAGTGCTTCCATCAGAGACTTTCTGGAGGGGATGGTGTGTGTGTGGACCCACCAGGGATGCTCCATGGATGGATGCATAGAGGGTCCTGACAAGGATGTGAAGGCGGGTGTGCAGCAAATGCCATGCCAGAGCAGCCGTCCCATATCCCCTGGGACTGATGACCACCCTGTGTGCTGCAGGGACCGTCATCCACCCTGGACTGCATCCCTCTCCACCTGGCAGGCTGTGGCCACTGTGTCCCTCATTGTTGTCACCCCCAGATTGTGATATTGTCACAGAACTGTTGCTAGGCAACAAATGTGGTTGCCGGGTCTCAACGAATAGCTGAAGGGGAAAGTGAAGTGTTGCACCATTGTAGAGTAACCATAGCAATGACCTACTATTACAGACTAAAGAATTATCATTAACAATGTTAAAGTATCAAACAGGCCCAGGATCCAAAGACTACCAGGCAGCATCTCTGCATAATTGGGTTATCCAGGAAGAGGTCCCAACTCTTTCACACCCCTTGGCTCCCTATCACCATTGTCTTGATTTTGTTTTGGGGGTTGGTGGTGGGGGCAAGGAGGAGGGGGTGTGATTGTTTAAATAAAGCAAATGGACTATGTGTCGAGGAAGGCACTCGCAAAACCATAGAAGCATATGCCAAAAAAAAATACAGATGTAAATCTGTGTGCGGAGGGAAGATGTAAACAGGATAGGTCCACTTTACTGTCTCAGTATTATCTGTGGGAGCGGGTGTACAAAGGATGCCTTCGTGGTGTATAAGAGGTAGCTCAGCTAAGAGGTTCTCTTTCACTTGAAAATTCATATGCCAGGCTAAAAGCAGTATAAAATGAAAAATAAATAATACAACGTATGCCTGAAAAGTAGACACTTTCTTTTTCCTAAGGTAGGCCAGATAGGTGAGGTATTTCAATGAAGCTTTTATTAGCAGAGTACTTTGGGATCTTACTTTCCCAGATACAAGACATATTGAGGATCTCTGATTGTGATGTGAGTGGCTGTGCATGTGCATATGTCTATGTGGGTGCATGTGTCTGTCTGCGTGTGTGTGCAGTTGTTCTTGTCATCTGCCCTGGAGCTCAGCATCAGGACAGCCCTGACCCTCCCTAGGCTCTCTCCCTGACCAGCTGCAAGCAGCTGAGTGTCTTCCTCAGGTTTTGCATTTTTGCATTTTATGGAGCATTTATCCTGTGAGCAGCCAGCAAGTCACAGAACGACCCCTGGTCAAACTGTCGCCTTTGTGTTTTGCAGGTACAGAACGCCATGAACTAACTTCTTGGAAGAGTTTTCCATCTGTTTTCAAGTTCTTCAGTGAGGCTGTAAAGGCGAAGAACAGCTTGGTGAAACCAACCCCAACACGGCGCTCCAACAGGATAAAATATGAAGAATTCTAAAAGGAGGGGAGGAAAAAACCCACCACTACCAATGTCTTTGCTGCTTGTTTTCTGCAAGGAGTCTCCCAGCCCCTCATTAGATTGTTTTCTTCCTAGAGCACAGGGTCGTGATGTATACATCTAAATAGCGTTTTGCATTATTTCTAGATGAGTGCAACTGTCAAAGCAATATGGGTTCACTGGTTGTGCTTCCTGTGGGCTGTAACTTGGATTTTGTGCTGCCCATCAGTGTGCAGATTAAGGCTGACAGTGGTACTGCACAGTGCAGCATGGTGCAGCTCTAATTGCCCTGACATAGCCCTGCGCCAAGCTGATGCCAGAATTTAACAGCTTCATCGCAGTCCTATCGCCTGCAGGATTTTTTTCAGGTTCCTTCTATTTTGAGATAGAACAAATTATGAATTACTCTTTTTTAAAAGATGGCCCCAACCCACATGTATTAACCAGCCTATGATTTTACACCTAGTAGCCTACACTCTTACTAGAGCCTTACACCTCTTTCTCTGGGACCAAGTGGAATTGACTTCTAACTCTCATTTGTCTGCTGGCAAAAGTGTCCAAGAAGTTTGGCCCAGAATTCTAGAAAGGCTCCATTGTTGAAGAGATTTTCTCTTGCTAGATCAATGGCATTATCTGTAGATCTTCTCTTCCTTTGGAAAGCTCTACTTAAAAAAAATGTCTATTCATTAACAGGCTGGATCACACTGTGAAATATGACAGCAAAAAAAGAAAAAAAAAAGACACTGCATATTTTTCTGTTTATTTTTAAACACAAAAATGCTTCCATTTTTGTATGCTGGGTTTATAATGACTTTCCATCCCATGGTTATTCGCTTTTCCCTAAACTTATGAGTTCCTCCCTACTTTCCCAGTCTCTCAGACAAGGGTCAGCCAGCAGAGCACTCTGTGTGGGTATTTCACACCATGCACAGGGGTTGTGTGGCTGTAGCCATAACTATTGCATTAGGCAGGTTTTCTCCACTAAAACTAAGGGAAAAGATGTGCTTGATAGCATGCCCAGTGAGCAAGCACTCTAATTAAGCTCATTTGGTGTTGATAATACTAAATTAAAGTGGTCCTTTCTTTAGTGGCCATGCCCGCTTCACCTGTGGTGCTGTTAGTGGCAAGGAGGCACCACTCAAACATGAGTTTTGGACCCAGTCCTGCCCTCTCCTCATGCAAGGGAGCATGTTCAATCCTACAGCTGGGGGCCAGAAATGATGGTGGGGAGCACAAAAACAAGACAATACCAAAACAGGGGTGCCCTCCTATGCCACAGAGCAAAAGCAAAAGTGCTCATTGTGAGCTG
>VXBQ01013729.1:0-43812 GCA_013400175.1 Phainopepla nitens
GGCCTTGTCCCCAGTCCCTCTCTCTCTTTCTTTAGGCTCCTTCAGGCCACAGCCAGGTCACCCTGAAACTTCTCTTTTCCAGACTGAACAATCCCAACCCTCCCAGCCTTTTCCTGCCCTCTCTTCCACGATGACTCCTTAAAACAGGCATTTTGGAGCCCCATGACTCCTCGAGGCCGATCCAAAGGCAGATTTTGGAAAGGCTGCAGATCCCAGAGGAAATGTCTTGTGCCAGACTCAGCTTCACAGGAGGACACAGGGGTTGATTCCCACTCCCTGGAACTTTTCTGGAGGGAACTCATGGGATACATCACTTAGGGTGTTAATTTTAGCCTTGTTTGCATCACACTGAGCTAAATTAGAGAAGAAATTAGAGATCAGGCAGCCTTAGTTCTGCTGCAGCTCTGAGCACAACAACAACTTTCCCCCTTCACTCCTGAGCACCCCGCTCCCTTTTCAGAACAGCTACTCTCCTTTTCAATAATTTTTCCAATTTTTCATTATTGTTTTGGCCCTTCCATAAAGAAGGATGAAAATCAAAACCCATAAAATTTTCCATTTCTGTGGCATGGATATATTGGCAGATTAAAACCTGCTACAAATCATTAACCCAAGATGCAGCTGGAGATGGTGCTGGGAGGTGCCAGGGTGACATTGGAGCACAAATTCCTGGAAGTTTCAGACAGCTCAGGACCAGCCCACAGCTGCTCAGGCAGCTCTGAGTGTGCCCAGGGCAGCTGGAAACTCTGATTTCCACAAGGGCTTCCATTGCTGAAGTGCAGATGAGACAAATTCCTGCTCAGAGGAATCTCCAAGGGCTCCTTGTCCCTCCAGGTGATTCTTGTACCTCCTTCCCCATCTGTGACCTGCCCAGAAAGCTCCTGTTAGGACCTGGCTGCCCTTTTAATTTGGGAATGCTTTGAAACCTCTGGCAGGATTGTTCTGAGGGTGAACTTGTGTAGAAATTCACCCTCTGGATGCTGTGGTTTAACAAACCCCAGGAAACTTGCATTTAACTCATTTTTTTCCCCTTAACCACATTTTTCTCAACATCAGATCTGCACTGGAGCTCTTCAGTTTGTGCCTTCATCTCTCCAAACCTTTTCCTGGTATTGTTCCCTTCCCAGGTTTGATTTTATGTGGAGGCTCTACAAGGGCTCTTTGGGGAGAGAAAAGAGGCATTTTCTGCTGCTGGAGCAGCTCTGGCAGTGATTGGCAGGGAGTGTCCCAGTGCTCAGGCTGCAGTCTCTGATTTGATTTCATCCTTCTCCTTCGGAGAACACAAAATCATGGAAACTGCTTGTCTTTAACTGCAGAGGAACAGCCAGACCTGGCCCCAATCAGGAGACTCTCCAGACTGTGCTGGAGGGTTTGGAACAAAAGGAGAACTTTAAACTGGGGGGATTGTGATGGTAATGGAGTTGTTTGTCTGAAAGGGACATAAAAATGTACTGTGGTGAGAGTGTGGATGGCAGCCACAGAATCAGGGAATCAGGGAATGGTTTGGGCTGGAAAGGACCTTAAATCCCACCCAGGGCCACCTCCCCCTGCCATGGCAGGGACACCTCCCCCTGTCCCAGGGACACCTCCCACTGTCCCAGGGGCTCCCAGCCCCAGTGTCCAGCCTGGCCTTGGGCACTGCCAGGGATCCAGGGGCAGCCACAGCTGCTCTGGCAATTGCAGCCCAGCCCCTGCCCACCCTGCCAGGGAACAATTCCTGCCCAAGATGCCATCCAGCCCTGCCCTCTGGCACTGGGAAGCCATTCCCTGGCTGCTGTCCCTGCAGGCCTTGTCCCCAGTCCCTCTGCAGCTCTCCTGGAGCCCCTTCAGGCCCTGGAAGCCACAATGAGGTCACCCCAAAGCTTTTCCTGCAGGGTGAACAGTCAGGGTTAGGGGACAGGAATTACAGAGGAAACTGCTGCTGGCCTTGGGATCAGGGATCCTGTATTTCACTGAGATTGGGGATCCTGTACCCCGCTGGGATCCATGATCCTGTATCCCACTGTCCTTTTTCTGGAGGAGAGCTGCTACAACAGTGCTCAGCTCTTGCTCTGTGCTGATAAGGAGGGTGTCGATGACTGCACGATTTTTCCTCACAGATCCATAAATCCCCCCCTGGCCATCTTCATCCTCATCACCATCCTCACCATGCTCATCATTTCCTGCTCATCATTTCATCCCTGCTCTGCACTCGCTCCGTGCTCTGTCCCTCCGGACTCAGCGTTTTACACTTGTCTGCATTAAATTGCATTTGCTGTCTGAGTCACCTAAAGGATGCAAATCCTCAGGAATCAGGGGATTGTGCCTGCTCCTAGGAAAGAGAGTGGGATATAAATGGATTCTTTCCCAGCTCCACTGAATCCCTTCTGAACAGAGCTATGAAAACGCATCCAAAGCTGTTGTTTTTATTTTTTTTACATTTTTTTGAATGTGACCAAATCCACAGCATTTTCAGGGCAATGGATCCCATCCAGACCCCTGCCATAAATCCTGTCTGTGTCCTAGTCTTTGCTGGGGATTTTCTTTTGCTTTTTTCCCAGTCCCCAGGAGGGGAATATGCTGTTGCTGGTCTGTAAATACTCCCTGTAAGCAACCCTCAGCCTCAGGAGGCTGAAATCTAAATAAATCTGCAAGGATTAGCTGTGATTTGCAGGGGGAAATCTGGGAATAAACCAGTCAGCAATTTTTCTGGGGGTCTCTGGATGCTTTGCAGGATTGTTTGTTGGTTTAATGCTCACTCAGGTGGCTCTGTATTGCTGGCATGGAGGAGAGAAAATGGTAAGGAACAGGCAGTTCCCCTGGAGACTGGGATTTGTGGAATCCAGCAGTTCCCAACCTCTCTGGATTATGTCCATGAAAGGGTTGGGCAGCCTTGACTCCCAGGGGAAGCTGGGAATGAGGGATTCAGAGTCCTTCAAGTGGTCATGAGCTTTGTTTTATGAGTTTTGGATTACTGGTGTTGGATTGCGTGGATGCTGCTCACTTTTATGCCTGAAACCTGAATCCTAGACTGTGAGGTGAAGGAAAATTTTTTGTGTCCAGGGGAAGTTGAAGGTTATGGAATGCTGGACAGTAGGAAATGAATAATCACACACAACTCACCCTCATGGTGCTGGGAAATCTGGGCTTTGCTCACACCAGTGCACTTCCCCTTCGTGGCCTGAAATTCCTTCCTCAAAGGGAATTTTAGTTCAGGAAGGGAAGGACAAGAGGACACCTCCACAACACCCTGTGGAGGTGTTTGCTGTGCGAGCCACACCTGGGCAGAGTTTGGAGCTGGATCCATTTGGGATCCCCTCAGCCCTTCCTGAGGGTTGCAGGGATAACCTGAGAGCCTGGTTCCCCTGCTGGGTGTTGTCCCTTTTGTCACCCTTGGGGCACAGCTGTGCTGGGAAATCTGTTCAACAACATCTTCCAGAACCAGCTTCGCCCCTTTCACCATGGAGTTGTTCTCTCTGCCCCCCAAGGATTTTCTAAAGCAGCTCTACACTCCCTGAAAATAATGTGCAATTGTTAATCACCCCCAGTAATTACAACTTCTGTGGATTCTGCCTCCCCAGCTCCAGCCAGGACAGTATATATTTAACATATTTAAACATATTTTAACATATTTGACATATTTAAACAGTATTAGAGTTGGATTGGTCTCCTGGGGAGCTCCTGGTCTTGAAGGCTGGGGTTTAATTCTCTGCACCACTAACTAGAGCAGGAAAACAAGGAGGAAGATGTAAGCAAAGGGTTGTAGGGGGGTTACCAAACATCTCCTCCTGCTCCAGGAGCCATGTCTTGGGCCACGAACACGAATTTCTGAGGGAGATGAGGAGGAGGGAGACAGGGAATCGGGGTTTTATCCCTGGATGTCGTTCTACAGTGGCACAGTAAGGGAAGTAAGTGGGAAGTACCAATCCAAAGATGACACTTGATGTAAGAGCAGAAAGATTCCCTGGAGGGGGGAGCTGGGACAAGGAGAGAGGTTGGAATTGTGGCTTCATCAAGCTTTGACCCTGGAATTGCTCTCAGGGATGACAGGAGCTGTGGGTTTGCCCCACATAGGCTGAGGAAATGCCACGAGGGTTTGTTTGGATGTGTTTGGGCACCAGGACTGACAATCCTTGGAGCAGCCAGCAGGAAACCCAACAGGGACACGGAGCTGGCTGCGAGCTGTGCACAGGACCTAGCTCCAGAGACAACTCTGAATCAGACTCTCAGCTGTGGAGACCAAATGTACTCAAATTTAGAGCTTTACAGCCACGAAATAGCAAAAAATCCATTAGGGGAGTGCTGTTAATGTGGGGTTCCTTTTGGAAATGGAGAAAGCTTAAAGGGAAGGGGGAGCAGGAGGCTTGCAGGAGGCTTGGAGTGTTTAAAGATGTCTTGTGAGCAGTTCAAGTGGATTTTTTACCACTTAGCAGAGCCACAGCTAAAATGTTTCAGCAGAGTGGTTAAACTGCAGTGCTGGAGCTTTTAGGAGTGGAGGCAAAGCTGTGCCCCTTAAAAAAACCCAAATTCTTAAAGCCCTTTAACCATCACTGGGTACCATCAGAGGGTTGAAAGCTCAAAAATTCAAGGGGATGATAGAAAGTTATCCTCGAGGTAGTTAAAATGCAAACAGAGAGGAATTATGGAAGATGTCTCAAGGCTACATGATTGGAAAGAAAGTATTCAGTTTTTACCGAGCTGCTTTTTCCCTCTGCTATTTTTGTGACTTTTTTTACCTGTGATGATTTATTAACCAGAGAAGGTCTCATCAGTGAGGGGGGAGAGGATGATTTCAGTGGAGGGCAGGTGATGATGATGATCATAAAAAACTTGTTTTAAACCTTGGTGCCAAGTGGGCTGGGAGGGCTTTTTCCTTGGGGCTTGGAATTTGGGATTTGAATGACTCCATCAGGGTGTTGAGCTCCTCTTGGCTGAGATTTCTGTGGTCATCAATCTCTTCAACTTGGGAATTCACTCAGGACCCCTGAGAGCTTCTCTGGGCAACCTCTGCCAGGGACTCCCCTCCCAGAATTCCCAATATCCCAGNTAATAATAATAATAATAATAATAATAATAATAATAATAATAATAATAATAATCTGATTTTTCCCAACAATCAGAGAAAGTGCTTTGCTCTGAGCCTGTCCTAAGTCCTGCCAGGCTGGGTTCCAACTCCCATGCTGAAGGTGGAAATTCCTTGGAGCTGCAGGTTCCTCTCCATCACCTGCCTGCAATGGGAGCCCGTTCAGGCCTAAACACAAAGGATTTGAGACATGGAAGGTGTTGGAGTCAACAAAATCCACACCAAATTAAGCCATCTGGATCCTTTTACAGAGCATTTATCGAGCACTTCAAGAGAAAAACCTGAAGCTCTGCTGAATTTAAGGATTCTCAGTCCCTGCAGAGGGACACCCTCACAGCTGGAGTTTTGCAGGAGTCAGTGACAGAGTTTGTATTTCTCAAAAAAAGACCCCACTTTGTACATTCTGACCTTTACTCTTAGAAGGAAGCAAAATATAGATTCCGGCTCCTTAATGTGCTGCAATTTGAAGCATTTGTCTTTTCAGGCTGGGGCCAAGGGGAAATTGGTGTTTGGGACATTTAAGGGTCCATTTGTGATGTGTCACAGCAAGACAGAACCTGCTAGAGGCTCCCAAATCCCCTCCTGAATTGAAAAGCTTGAAGGTCAAGGTTAATTTCCCCCATTCTGCAGCACAGGAGGACTTTGAACCCCCTGGATTTTCAACTGGCAAAGCAGGCAGATTGGATGCCTCTGTTGCATTTGGTCATTTGGAAAGGTTATTTCTGCCCTCTCTGCCTTTCACTTGCTCCTTTTGAGGGTGAAAGTTTTATTCTGTGCTGCAAATGGGCCCCAGGCTGAGATAAAGAGGACAATTTTGGTAGCAATGCATCAGCTGGAAAACAAAGCAGAAATTTGACATGTTAAACAGTAAAAGCAAGGTGGGAGAGTTTTTTAAAGTAAAATTATGTGTAAAAGCTCTGCGAACATAGTGGGGAAAGGCCACAAGTCCTGTCCTTAAAATGTCTGTTTAGGACAGATTTATAGGGAACATGATTTCCCTGGGAGCTTTTATTCCCAAAAGCAGTTTTCCCCCTCGGGCTGGCCCTGGCTTTGTGCAGTTGCTGCTGTTGGGCACAGGGGAATTCTGAGGATTTGCTCTCCTGCTTTATTTTGCTCCCTGTTCCCACAGAGGGAGATGTGGTTACAAAGAGGTGGCCAAGGCTGCAGGTGCTGAGCCAGAGCCTCAGTGTGTGTCACCTTCCCTGTACCCAGTCCCTGGGTGGCTTTTGGCCACGGGAATGCTCTGCCCTGGCCACAAGCCCCATTCTTTGGGTGCCCCATATTCCTGAGGCACCCAGGGGGTCAGGGGAGCCTGAATTTCCATGCAGGCACCTGAAGCCTCCAGGGATTTACTTGGGGAGCTGCTCCTGCATTTCTGGGATGGGTCCCCAGGGAACTGATCCTTCCTTGAAGGGCCTGGAGCCCACGGTGTTCCCTAAAGGACCTTGTCACTTAGGCCTGGAAGGGGGTGCTGGTGCTGAGGGTGGCTTTGGAGAGGCTGTGGAGATGTTTGGAGTCTGCCCAAAGTTCCTGGTGAGAGGAGGCTGCAGGTCAGGGAGCTGTTAATTATTGGTGATGACGAAGATGATGATGATGATGATTTTCAGCAGGAGGTGAGTGAGCCCCTTCACTGCTCTCAAGGGCTGGCGCTCCAATGGCTGCAGGATCCAACTGCTCTGCTCCCAGGTGGATCCTCCTGGACACCTGGCAGTGCCCAAGGCCAGGCTGGACAGGGCTGGGAGCAGCCTGGGACAGTGGAAGGTGTCCCTGCCATGGCAGGGGTGGAACAGGATGAGTTTAAGGTCCCTTCTAACCTGACCCAATCTGGGGATCCCAGCTCTTTCCTCTGAGCTGCAGGGGGTGGTTGGAGGCCCAGAATCCTTCCAGGTGTCGTGGCTTTGTCCTGGGCAGCTTTGGCTCCTTGGCTGTGCCCCTTGGATTTTCCCAGCCTGTTTCCTCTGGAGCTGAGATTCCAATGAATTCTGCAGCAACAGACAGGGAGAAGAAGGACCCTCGCCTCCCATCCTGAAACAGCCCCAGTTCCAGCTGTATCCCTGCTCCAAGGAAGAAACCCCACTGCTGTTCACACTCGAGCCGTGGTGGTCACCCAGTCCCGGGATGAGCCAGCTTGGTCCCTGTGTCCCCCTCCCCTCTGCCCTTCCCGACACCTGGAACTCGCTGAGTTTTCCGAGGCTGCTGCTCCCCCTCCCTGCTGTGCTGCTGCAGTTTCTCCCTCTGGGGATGGTTCTGTTTTGTCACTGGTTTTATAAAAGTGTCACGGGCTCACACGCTCGCAGTGACACTTGAGGCAGTTATTGCCGAAGTGTTTAAAGTGCTCCGAGGTGCTTTTGGGTGCCAACAAAATTTAGTTGACAACATAATAATAAATCCAGCTCCAGCAACACTTTTAATGAACATAAAAGGTCTGACTGATTCCCTTTGCCTCCCGCTTCACCCCCGGTATCTCTCTTCTCACTGCTCTGTTCCATACTAAAGACACAATTTATAGGATCTGAAGGATGTTATGAAGATTGTGCAGAATCAGAATGTAAGGGTGTATATGAGATAATAGGGAAATTATAATAATGTAATTTATAAGATTTCCATCTCTATCATGGCAAGCAAGGAGAGTGAATTTTTGGAGCTTTTTAAGACTTTGAACTATGGTACAAAAATCCAATAAAAACTTGTATGGCTTAATTTATAGCAAAGCTCCCACACCCCACTCTGGGAATGGAAATTCCTGATGGGATCATTAATTACCTGCATGGTTTCTGTAAAATTGCCTCACTCTGAGAGAACTGGAGTCAAAGTTCCTGTTGTTTGTTGGGGTTTGGACTGTGCAGATCAGATTTAAGCTGGAATACGTTTCCCAATCCAGTCTCTAATCTTCCCATCAGAGATAAAATATCCAGAATCCTCTGTTTAAACTCCTCCCTGGAGAATGGGAGAGGAAGCAGAGTGGTCCCAGCTGAGCTGTGACGTACATGTCCTGTAAGACATTTGATGTCATTGTGGACATGGAAACCACACAGCTCCAAAGATATCACCTTGAAAGTCTTGGAATTCTATCTCCAAAATCCAGGAGAACACACAGCTTTGTAGATTTACTTTACAGCATGATTAATGACTTTGGGAATAAGTCTTGAAGCTTGATCCTCCAGATGGAAGAATATTAAAAATACTGATTTATTGTGGCTTTTCGGGTGAACTTTGCTCAGGTTGCTCTGCACTGTGGCCACTCAGCCTGGGAGCTTTGGGGCTGCGCTGGGACTTGTTCCTGTCCAGCACTTGGGGGAAAAAATCAGCTTTTTTCAATGTTTGAAGGTTTTAAAACCGTAAAAGAAACCTGGGAGCTGTCAGCCCCGGGGTGTCAGTGAAACCCATCTGGAGGCACGAGGACAGTAGCTCTGACTCCTTAAATAAATAAATAAATAAATAAATAAATAAATAAATAAATAAATAAATAAATAAATAAACCCTCCTTGCCTTGGAAGGAGACAGAAAAAGCCAAGCAAGGGCTAAATCACTGTCAGTGCTTAAATCTGCTCCAGGCTGTGTCCTCAGCTGATGCCACTTAGAGCCCTGTACACCCAGATTAAGCCGCAGTAATTGAAGAGGAGGATCTTTAATTAAGCAGAAAATCCTGATCATAAAACTGTTCCTATGGACCTCTTTTATCTGAGCCCTGTCTGAGCGTGGGAGGGTGCCCCAAGAAGTCCCAGTCCCTAATTAAAAACTCCCATTAGCTCTTCTAATGAGCTTTAAACACTCGTGTAAAAAAATCCTTCCTCAATCAGCACCTTTTGTTCTCAAAGTGCCTCAGGCTGGGCACCTCAGGGTGGAGTTTGAACCTCTCCTACCCCGGAAGCTTCTGCAGCACCTCTGGCTCTTTTGGAGGTGGAAAATGAGTCTTTTCCAGGGATAATCCCTGCAGCTGCTCCCTGGCTGCCCTCAGGAGTGTTTTCCTGGTGACCCCTCCGTGACTGGCCCTCTGTGCCTCAGAGCAGCCTTTGCTCCCTCCTGATTCCCCTCCAGCCCTTCCTCAGCCTGGAGTGAGCCCCTCCAGAGTTTCTCAGCTGGGTCTGGGGAGGTGCTGGAGCAAAATCCCTCCCTCTGGAATGGAGTAATCCCAAAGCAAGGGTGGGAGAAGGATCCCCCAGCATGGGGACCTCCAGCATCATGGGGGTGATGTGCCCAATGGGGCAGCCTGACCAGCCTGGGACTGGGACTGGGAGGGAGGAGGCCTGGAGAGCTCAAATTTGGCAGGTTTGGAGCTCTTCTCCCCCACTTTGCTCCATTTCTGGGGTCTCCCTGTGGGTAGGAGAGTGTTGTTCTGGAACCAGAGGGATGTGGCCTTGCTGAAATGCCACCAGGGATTTAGTGCCACCAGCACTGGGTCCCCAGGGCTCCTCTCCTGCCATGAACCAAAGCAGCACCAGCAGCTTTTTAGGGGCTGAAAAAAAGAATGGATGGAGCTGTTACAGCAAAAGGCAAATTATAATATCGGCTCTAAAAGGGCTCGTTATTTTCCCTCTTCCCTTTGAATTACTTTTCATTTTATTCTTTATTTCCTTACATCAGATGATGGCCTGGTCGCCCTGCAGCAGGTGACAGCCACACCTGGGCCCGGGGTGTGGGGGAAGCTTTCTTTCACCCCATCATCAACAGAGCGCTTTATTTTCCCAGCACATCACCCTTAATCTGGAGGTAGGCAGGGGATTGCAAAAAATAAACCAAAATTAAAGCCTAAGAAGCTGCTGGGGTGTGATAATGAATGAGATACTGCTGACCCCTGGGCCTTCTCTCTCTTCTGGATAATTACAGAGGAATAACTGCATAAATCTTGCTTGGATTTCCTGCCCCGTTTGCTCGTGGAAATGGATGGCTCTGTGTGTTTTCTCTGCAGGCTGGAGGATTGTTTTAATTTAAATACAGCTTTGCAGTGCTTTGCTGTAGAAAGTGGAATTTAAAAAGAAAATAACTTAAAAAGGAGCGGAGAGTGAAGCTTTTCCTGAACTGGGCTGCTCATCTCAGCAGCTGCTGAGCCTGCTCTGAACCAAAATGCAGCTCCTGCCCCACAGGGTTTGGATTTTCCCTCTTAAAGTCCAAGGAATGGTTTGGAGGGGGGATTAAGGATCATCCCATCCCACCCCAGCCATGGCAGGGACACCTCCCCCTGTCCCAGGGACACCTCCCCCTGTCCCAGGGACACCTCCCACTGTCCCAGGTGCTCCCAGCCCCCATGTCCAGCCTGGCCTGGGGCACTGCCAGGGATCCAGGGGCAGCCACATCTGTCCTGGTCCATTTATTCCTCACAGGGAATTCTGGGCTGTTTCATTGCAAATTGCTGATTTTCAGGGAGGTTTGTGCTGGAGCAGCAGGACAGGTAGTGGAGCACAGGAAGGTTGTGTGGCTGCTCCATCCCTGGCAGTGCCCAAGGCCAGGTTGGACAGGGCTTGGAATAGCCTGGACTGGTGGAAGGTGTGGCACTTTTAAAGGTTTCCCACTGTTTTGATGAGGTTTTGGCTGCTGGGAGGAGAGGGAGCAGCACAGAAGTGCCCAGGAATGAGGAATTTGGGTGAGCACAGGTGGAATTTGCTGCTGGCTGTGGCTCAGAACCTGTTCCAAGGGCAAGGCTGGGTGAGGGAGCAGCTCCCAGGCCCTCAGAGAGGTTTTTTGCATGCTGCTCTCAGGTGCAGCATCCTCCAGGCTTTGGCACCCGAGGCCGTGGCTCAAGGCAAGTCCATGACCATGGCCTGACCCCAGCTCTGAGATCACCTCAGAATGCATCAAATCCCTGTGGAGGCTCTCAGCAGAGGCTTCCAGTTCCCTGGGTCTCCACACTCAGCAGCAGATAAACAAAATCAAATCACTGCTGTTCTCACTCTGAATGGAAAGTGCCCGTGAGGGACCTTAATGCAGTTAGAGGAACCACTTTGAATTTACACCTGGAACTCATTTAAATTTTTAAGGTGCTTAAAAGCCTGGCTGCCCATCATTTGTGGCTGCTTCCCTCATCTGGGATGCTGATGCAGGAAAAAAATTTCCACAGGTTGAGTGGGAGAGGCCAGAGAAAGCCTGGTTGGTTTTGTGCTGCTGTCAAGTTTTATTTTCAATCGCTTTAGGGCCTTTTCTTGATTTTTGGAGTTTCAAGTTGCTCATTAAATCCAAATGAAGTGTTAATGTTTGTGGCCAATGCAGAGGAAAGCTCTGTGTGCATCCATATCCATATGAAAGTGCTGGAAATCCCTAAAAGCAGAAGAGCACAATTTTTTGAAGTGTTTGATTGTAAGCTCATTTCTTGATTGCAAGAAGCAAATCCAGGGTTTGTGAACACAGAGACATAGCCCCAAACTGGGCTTTTGAGCTGCCTCAAAGATGCAATTCCTATTTTCATGTTTTGAAGGGGCTGAGAAAGTATTTTTAAAAAAACTCTTCATAATCCTTTCACAGGCTTCTGTTTTCCCTAAAACTTCCCATTTAATCCATATGTCTGGATCCTGCTGAATCCATTCCATTGCAGAAAGTCAGGATCAGCCCACACTGGTTGGCAACTGCAGCTGGCTGAGGGGGACTTTTCATGGAGCCATGGAATGGTTTGGGCAGGAAGGGGATTTAAATCTCACCCTATCCCACGCCAGCCATGGGCAGGGACACCTCCCACTGTCCCAGGGAGCTCCAAGCCCTGTCCAGCCTGGCCTGGAACACTCCCAGGGGCAGCCACAATTTCTGCAATACAGATCCCACCTCACTCCCAAACCACCAGCACGGAGGCTGCAATTTCCCATTTCCAACAACATTCCACCTGCAGCTGGAATTCCAGCTGTGGAACATCCCCAGCCTGTTGGAGTTTACCATATCTCCATTCAGCACCTTGGAGAACGTGAGGCTGTGTCAGGAAAAGGAAAAGCTGCTCCTGATCCGTGAGGAAGCTGCAGCTCCCCGGTGATCGGATAAAGAGCAGCTGTGGGAACACCTTTCCCACAGAACCTGCAGATGCTCCGTGGGTTCTGCCTTCCTCGATTGTGTTTGCTCTGTGCTGGAGGAGAATAACTCCCTGGAAGGCAGGGAAATCCAAGGAAGGCATGGATGGCAGCAGTTCCCAGGCGTGGGAACTCCAGGGATCTGCACCTGAGCTGCTTTTTGGGGAGGAGAGGGGAAAATAAAGCTATAAAGACAGAGGAGGGGAACTTTAGCTGGTTTGCTACTGGAGATCCACAGGCTGCAAAAATGCTTCTGTCTGTTCTGAGCCAGCAGCCTGGTGTGATCCAAGGCCTGCTCCAGAGCTTTTCCTCCTCTTTCCACTCTCACAGGCAAATCTATCAGGCCCAGCTGCCTCTCTCTTTCCCTCTCCTCCCCTTTCAGGAGGAGTTGGTTTTTTACCACAGGGGTTTATGCAGCCATGTCCTTGTTAGGACACCTCATCTGAGGACAAAGGCCACATATGAAGGGAAGGAAGCCCAAAATCTGCCTGGTGGGAAATCTCTCCCTAAAGCCTCCTCTTTACTCTCCTGAGCAGCTGCTCCTTCCCCCAGCGTTTGGTGCTGCCTCCCTGGGGAGTCTCCTGGCCTGGAGCTGTTCTTCCCTTTGAGCACCCTGCCAGAAAATGGAGCAAAGGAGCAGCTCTGGGAAAGGAGCCTTTTCCCTGACCTCCAGGGATTGATTCTCCGGCAGTTTGGGGGATTTGAGCTTTGGAAAGCATTGGCATCCTTAGAGGATGTTTCCCAGCAGCTCCATCAAATTATCCTTTTCCTTCTCCCTCCACTTGGCTGTAATTTGGCTTGAAAATGGACACCAATCAGGTTCCTTTGGTCCTGGGGATGCTGTGGCTTTGTGTCCTGCTGTGGGGGGGGGCCTTCCTGCCCAGCTCTCTCCCTGTGCCAGGGCAGAGCCATTAAATTGAATTCTGCTGTTGTGGGGTGTGCAGCTCCTCCGGGTGGTGCTTCCAGCAGGAGCTGTGGCTGCTGCCTGGCTCTGTGGAAGCTGGATGTGGATCCATGGATTCCTCAGAGCAGTGCCATCAGCCTGTCCCCCTTGGCTCTGCAGCTGAGGCTGCCAGAGAGGAGATTTTCTGGTTCTCTCCAGCACCCAGAGCCACAAAGAGCTCTTGGAGTTTGGAATGGGAAGGAGCATCTGCTTTGGGAGGATAATCCAGGAAGGTGAAGGGAGAAATCCACCTGCTGCAAGGTTCCCTGTGGGAGCTCTTCCATCTCCCCAGTCAGATCTGGCATCGCCAGGGTCTGGTGGGGAGGGAGGCAGACAAGGCAGAGGAATTATGTTGGAAACTCTGGGATCGCTGCCCTTTGGGCGTCTGTCACACAGTGACAAGATGCTGCAGAACAAGGGCCTTTAAATTCTGCTTCCTGAGACCAGCACAGGAAAGCTGGAGCAGGTTTGGCCCCTGGGAGGTGGAGGGAGAGAAGATTTTTCTGTTTCGTGGAGCAGCCATCCCATAGCCCCCTTAGGGGACAGGCACAAGCCAGTGCCCACCGTGGCTTTGGAAAACTCCCCCAAATGTTCCCAGCCAGGATTGCCTCAGATCCACCCCGTCCCACTTCATTTCCCAGAATTAGGAGCTGGGACATCCCTGACCTGGCTCTTTGTGTCTTGAAATGAGATTTTCTTGGAAGCAGCAGCCCACCAAGGAGAGAGTGAAATCCAGCTGATTATCCAGGTGGGATGGCTCTGACCTCCTGGGATTAAGGGATTGATCAACTTCTGGATAAATTCACTTAATCTTCTTTTCACCCCCTCTTACTTTTTTAAAAAGAAAAGGTCTTGTGCTTAAGGAGAACTTTAAATTCACTTCTGTACTCAGTGCCCACCTTGGCTTTGCTGCTGCTGATCCCAAACTGGGGCTGAGCTAAGAGGGAGTCCTGAGGCTGCAGCAGTGCTAGGCTTCATGGCTGGAATCAGAGCCAAGTGTGTCCCACAAAACCAGCAGGAAATGCCTGGGCAGGAGCCCAGGGATCAGTGTGTCCTGCTGGGGACCGTGCTGTGCCCAGAGCACCCTCCCAGAAGGAAAGGGACCCACAGAAGTTCCTGGGGAGGGCAAAGGGATCCCTGGGGCTCAGTACAGGCCCAGGATGTTGGAAATGCAATTTCTCCCGAGGAATGGGGAGCTCTGGGTGTTCCAGGTTCCCTTCCAGCCTTCAAACTGGAGCCAGAGTCTGCAGGAATTGGACACCTGCCTGAAATGTGCCTCTCCTGCAGGAGCAGGGAGGAGCTGTGTCCATCCCATCACCTCAAATTAGCAGTAGTGGTTTAGGGCCACGTAAAATTAATCTGATTGGATTTTGGAGCGAGGTTTATAATAAACAAGCCTGGCACTGTTTACAAGCCTCACTGCAATATAATTCTGTTTTTCAGCATGAGCTGAGAGCTCCAGGAGAGGCTGGTCCAGTGACAGCTTCATTGTATTCAGCGGGGCCTAATGAATAGGGAGCAGATTGTAAAATGTTGTGTATTTTTATGGTTATCCATGCAAGTGAGAGCTGTGCAGCAGGCAGGGCACTGCCTTCACTGCTCTGCACTCCCAAGAAGGAGGCAGGAGCCTTGCCAAGGCTTGGGAGTGAGGTACTGTCCGTGGGAAGGACGAGAGGAAGGGCTGCTCCAGCCTGGGAATCCCTGCAGGGAGGGGCCGCAGGGAGGAATTTGACTTTCAGGTCACCCTGGACCAGTTTCACCCTCTGAGTGACCCCATGGACTCTTTCAGTCCAAGCCCTGTCCAGCTCTCCCCCTGGGTGACCCCATGGACTCTTTCAGGGCCCCTCGGACCGATTTCTCCCCCTGGGTGGCTCCGTGGGCTGTTGAGCTGAGCTTTGCTGCTGCTTCTCCATCCCAGAGGGTTTTCCAGCCCCCATCAGGTATGGGATGAAACTCTGGGCTGGACTCAGCTCCTGTAACCCCCTGATGTCCCCCCCAGGTGGGACACAGGACACAACCAGTTTTGCCCAGTGTCACCAGTTTGGGGCAGAGCAGCCCAGTTTGGCTCCCAGCTGCAGGGAAGGGTTTGGTTTTGTAGGGTTCATCCCCTATACCACAGGGGCAGGATGACCATGGGGACGCATTCCATGCTGTGCTGCTCCCTGTCCATGAGCTGTGAGTGGGGCTTGGAGCAATTCTGAATTTCCAGGGGAAAAGCTGTGTCAGGAGAGAGGAATCTCAGTGCTGGACTTGAGCAGGCTCCAGAGAGGTTTTATTCCACTTTGAGCAATGAGGAGAGAGCCCGGGGAGGGCAGAGCACTGAGCGAGCAAACATTTAGGATTTCTGACAGCCTTTGGAGAGTGGCTCAAGGAGCAGCAAATATCCCTAGCCATGGATTACACAGAAAATTCGAGCTGCAAATATAAACACACATAAAATAGTGCTTGGCTGCATCTGAGTTTTGTTATGGGGAGTGTTAATAATCAAGTGATGGAAGATCACAGAGGTTTTGTTCCTCAAGTGTTAAAATAAGAAGCAATTAAGGCTGTTGAAAGTTGCCATGGAGGCAGGAAGGAGAGTTGGCTGTTCAGGCTGCTAGCAGGCATTACTCCTTCCTTTCATTTCCCAGAGCTGGGGCAGTTTTGTGGCAGCACAGGGAGGGATCTCTGTGTGTCTGCAGTGGTTTTCGGGGCTGATGGGAGCTGTGTCTGTGGGATGGGGGCACAGATGAGGCGTGGGAGCAGCTGGAGGGGTTTGGGAGATGCCCCTGTCCATCTGCCACCCCCCATGGCTGTGGGGACAGCTCAGGCTCCTTCCCCTGTCCTCAGTTTGGGGATGAGGCTCCCTCAGCACCTCCCTACATGTGGGTGAGCACAGAACTTCACCCGAGCTCTCTTCCTTTTTGCTTTATTCCTCTCTCCTAACTGTTTTCAAGGCATTGGTTCCGCTGGGTGGAGTTGGTATTAATTAAAATGAGCTAATTGCCAAGGAGCTTCTGAAGGAGCAAGGCTTTGAGCAGGCCCAGGGGACAGGGAGTGAAGGGCTTTGAGAGCTGTGTAACTCTCAGATCCAGTTTTTGCTGTGTAATCCCTTCCTTGCCAAGCTGGGAATTCAGCAAATTGGCCTCGACCCTGCCTGGAAGCTCCTGGAGTTTTTCTGGGCAGCGGGAGCAGGGAGGTCACGTCTGAGGCAGGAATTGATTGTGGCTGATCCAGGAACTTTCCCCAGGAGCTCTCCAATTCCCGAGACTGTCTCTGTGCAGATGTGAGCTGAGCCAGTGCTGGGTGCTGACAGGTTTCCTCCTGGCACAGGCATCCACAACAGATCTCACACCCTGATTTATCAGGAATCCGGTGCCCAGGGGTTCCTGGGGGGCTGGGGACAGGTCTGTCCCCTGGCTCTGAGCAGGGCCCCGTGCAGGGCTCCCATCACCCTTTCCCACACATTTGGGGACAAGCTGGGCTGCAGGGCTGGGCCTGGTGCTGCCAGGGCTCTGCAGAGAGCTCCCCTCATGTGCAGACATGGCTGCACAGCCCCACAGAGCTCCCTCCAGCCAGGCTCGCCCCTCTCCATTCTCCAGCTCACATTTAAAGTCAAGCTCTGTAATTCCCCAGCCAAGGTGGGGGTGGGGGCCTTCCCAAGAGGGTCTGGCTTTTGTGACTCTGCTCCTGAAAAATGGCTCAGTTTTCATCTCTAGGGCAGGAATCCCTTCCTCAGCTCACCAAATCCACCTTCTCCAGAGGTTTTGTAGCACCTGGGTTTGTTTGGAAGCTGTGAGGGAAAGGAGGCTTGGGGGAAGACATGGGATGAGTTGTAGCATCAGAGAATGGTTTGATTTCACCCCCTCCCACTATCCCAGGCTGCTCCAAGCCCTGTCCAGCCTGGCCTGGGACACTGCCAGGGATCCAGGGGCAGCCACAGCTTCTCTAGGCACCCTGTGCCAGGGCCTGCCCACCCTCCCAGGGAAGGATTTCTCTGCAATATCCAATCTAACCCTGCTCTCTGCTAGTTTGAAGCTGTTCCTGTCCCTCCATGCCACTTTAAAAAGGCTGTGGAGTGATTTCATCCCATTGAAATCCCAAGGAACATTTGCTTTTTCTCCTCTAAAGCTTTGCTGCTGTTCCCTGTGCTCCAGAGACACTCATGGCAGCAATGACGTATGGAGGAGACCAAAATGACTAAAATTGCTAAAAATTGGGCCCAAATAGCCAGAGCTGCTGGAAAAAAGGTTTCTTAAGGGTGCTGATTTTCAGAAGGGCCCTGTCTGGACCTGTCTGGGCACCAAGGCCTGGCTGCTGATGCTTGGAGGGGCTGCAGGCCCTGTTTGCCCACAGGGTTGTTAATGTGGAATGGAATTAAATGGGCTCCCAGTGCTCCCAGTAAGGCCACCCCTCGTGGGTCACTGGCACCACTTATTCCCTCCAGGAAACGGCAGAGCTGGGATCAGGAGAGGCTGTTCTGTGGAAAATGGGGCTCTGTGGGCAGGGCCTGCAGGATCTGGGAGCAGAGAAGGACAGAGCTCCTTGTCCTGCTTTATCTTCTCCTGGAGAAGGAGCCATCAGGATACAACAATGTTATCCAGCTTGCTGGGAGCAGAGAGCTGCTCAAACACACATTGTGGCTTTCACCTCAGCAAATCCAGCCACAGACAAGAGGGAGAGGCTGGATCTGCTCTCCATAAAGCCCCTTAGCTCTGTTAATGAAAAGCTGGATCCCAAAATCTGGGGCTGCAGCAGAGAGCAAAGCATTGGAGCCTTCCCAAGGCTGTGTGGAGATGGATCTGTGCTGGTCTGTGCTGCGTCCTTGGGCTGGGCTGTTCAATTCCAGCCACTCCACTGGGAATGTTTTCCAGGTCTCTAGATCTGGGTGGGCTTTGGGGTCGGTTTCTTTTCCCTCTTTTCCCGTTTGTGCCCGGCACATCCCGCCGCGGGTGCTGCCCTCCCGTCTGAAGGTGGCACTGCAACATCTCTCAAGCCCAAATCCCGGGATCCAGCAGCTCCTTCCAGCCCTGCTCGGAGCTCTGGGAGCCGAGCTGACAGCAGGAACATCCCGAGCCGTGGGGAGCAGGGGTTGCTGCTGGGGCAGGAGCTGTGCGGGATTTGCCAGGAAGGGAAGAGCTGGGGAAGACTGCGGATAAAGCTGGAAATTGGGAATTCAGCTGAGGAGCTGCTTCCTGCTCCTCCTCCCCACCCCTCAATGCTCTGCTGGAGCACCTGATCTGTGTTCGAGGCCAAATCCATCACGGGGGCAGCCTGGCTCTGTTCCTCTGACTTTGCTGCTCCGGTGTCTGCTGGCTCCAAACTCCCTGAAAATAAAACAGGGATGTGCTGGGAAAGTGGGAAAGGAAACTCCCACAGGCTGAGATATTTTAAATGACCAGATTGCCAGGCTGCAGACACTCCTGTGGTTTGCAGCAGCCCTGGGTTGGTGTGTGCAGGGTAGGTCCCTGCCCCAGCTCCCCAGTTTCCCATTTCTCAGGGAAGAGCTTTGGGGCAGTCCTAGATTTTGTCTGAATGCCATCCATCCATCCATCCATCCATCCATCCATCCATCCATCCATCCATCCATCCATCCATCCATCCATCCATCCATCCATCCATCCATCCATCCATCCATCCATCCATCCATCCATCCATCCATCCATCCATCCATCCATCCATCCATCCATCCATCCATCCATCCATCCATCCATCCATCCTCTCCCATCCTTCTGCAGGAAGGCAGAGCCATCCAGAGGACTTGTTTCTTGGAGCTGCACTTGGAAGCAGAATGTTGGCTCCAGAGTGATCAGGAAGAATCACCCTCCTTGGTTTGGTTTGGCATTATAACCCTCAGGATTTCTCTGTCCTTACCACTGGTCTGAACTCCAGACCATGGTGGTGGAATCTGAATTCCCATCCAGGCTCCGTGGTTCCCATGGAGAGCCATGCCCCAGCCATCTCTCTTGCCTGTTAATGGATATTTATCCCAGATGGTTTTCAGGGATGTCAACCCTGGGGGCAGAATTACTGCCTCAAGTGACTGAGTGAGAGCCACACCGAGGTTTTGCACTGATAAGAGTCTGATTTTAAAGAGGCTCTTCCACCCCATCCCAGCCATTCGTCTCCAGGAGTATTTTTCCTTAGACAGGGAAGGTGAGAAATTCACCTTCAAGAAATCACTGAAGGCTTAAAATCTGAGGCAGAGAAATGATCTCCTGCCTGCGCTAAGCAGGGCCCTAAATCCTGGGGGCAGGGTCTGCCCGGAGCCTCAGCCAGGCTGGGGCTGTGACTGATCCAGAGATCCAGGCTGTCAGATCACTCAGCCCTAAATCCTGGGGGCAGGGTCTGCCCGGAGCCTCAGCCAGGCTGGGGCTGTGACTGATCCAGAGATCCAGGCTGTCAGATCACTCAGCCCTAAATCCTGGGGGCAGGGTCTGCCCAGAGCCTCAGCCAGGCTGGGGCTGTGATTGATCCAGAGATCCAGGCTGTTGGATCAGGGAACTCAGGGGAGTGATGGTATTTGTGTCCCTGGGGCTCCAGAACTAGGAATTTATTTAGCCTGGAAAAAAGGGTTTTAACCAGGTTCCCACAACAGACTTAGAGCAAGAAAAGTGTCTTTGACTCGAGGTTCTGATCTGTTTGATGTGTTGGTACCTCTGGGGGAATTCTTCCTGTCACCGCGAGCTCAGATAAATCAGCGTGTGGATAAAGCAGGGAGGGAAGGAATGTTTTTTTCCTTGTTTTGCTCTGTTGAGCAAACAAAGACCTCTGAAGCTGTCTCTAATGTTTGTGAATCGGAGATCAGTCCTTGGGTTGGGTTTTTTTGGGTAAACAAGCAGCTGTGCTCCCTCACAGCCCTGCAGCTCCAGGTTCAGACACGCGCTGAGGAAAACAGCACGGTGCTGATCTGGGGGATCTGCTCCTGGGATGTGTCCTTTGCATTTTCTCATGCACAGGAGAGGTTTTCAGCCTGGATCACACCTGTTCCTGAGGCAGGAGCCAGGACAGGGTGAGAGGGAACCTGGATGTGCTGCTGGGCAGCCAGAGCCCTTCCCAGCCCTCAGGAAATGCTCGGAGCTTTCAAACAGGGCTGTTCCCGCAAAAGGGCCCCGCTTTGACAAATCGGCTCTTTCCAGCAGTCAGCTGTGTTATTTTAGAAGAATTAATTAGGAAAGTAGCTAATAAATGATGTCTGAGTCCCTCGAGCCCTCCTGGAGCAGCACTGCTTGCATTCCTCACAGCCTGCAGGAGCCTTCCTGTGCCTGCCGTGCCCTGGCCAAGTTTCTCTGCTCATTCCCATTAATCCTGGCTGCAGACAGGCTGGGATCATCAGTCGTCGGCACCTGGTGCTGGGCAGTGATTGATACCAGAGCCTGCTGGTGGTGTGTAACAGGCAGGAATTCCTGTCCTGCCTTCCCTCCCCTCAGCTTTCCAAACCATTGCTGTGTTTGGCTCAGGCTCTGCCCCTGTCTCCCTCCCGTCAGTGCCACGTTCACTCTGCCCACCAGCTCCCTCTCCATAAAGCAGAGGCAGCACTGGCTGTCTGGAAAATACATCACTGGTTCAGGGAAAAAAGGGAAAAAGCAGTGGAAGGCTGGGCCATGAGATTGTTCCCTCCAGAGTCAGAAGGCTCCTCCACAAAAACTGTAGGATATTGCTCCAGGGTTTGTTTATTTGTGTTTCTATCTTGTGTTTTCTCTCCATATCTCTGTCTTTATTCACAACAGTCATGCCACAGAGGCATCATATTCTCCCTCTTCCCTGATAGGATCTGCCAGCACAGGAATGTTCTGGCTGAGGAGGTTCCTGAGAAGCTCAGCACTAATATCAGGGGCCTGATATGGCAGCCAGAATAAAATTGCATTTTTCTGGGAAGAAACATTGTTCTGCAAAGGAGTGCTTGAGTCAGGGCAGCCAGCAGGGAGATTAGATCCTTGTCAGAGGACTCGACACATTCTGCTGATCACAGGGAAAGCCAAGACAACCAAGAAGGAGTCAAGAGAGGAGCAGCTGTGCCTGGAGAGCTCCACCTGCCTCAGGGGGAGCTGCTGCCAGGGCAGGGATGTTCTCCTGCTTTTCTCTGGGCAGAGGGGTTTCCAGCTTAGGGCAGGTTTGAGGGGCAGGAGCAGGACTCCAGGAAAAGCTGGAACTGTCTTGCAGAGCACTTGGATCCTGTGGGAGTTTCAAATCCATGTCCTGGAAGGAGCTGAAGTTCTGTGCCATGGAGCATTTGCTGTGTATTGGGAGGGGCTGGAGGGACAGGACACGGAGGAGCAGGATACAGGGAATGGCCTGCAGCTGAAGGAGGGCAGGGCTGGATCAGATATTGGGAAGGAATTGTTCCCTGGGAGGGTGGTGTTATGAATAAGTTCCTGAGTTCCCCCTGCCCCCAGTTAACTGTAAAATTACCATGTGGTGTTTTTGTTGATGTTATGCCAGCTTTGTACAGCTCACCCTTTCCCCTTCCCCGCCTTCCACCACTGCTATCCTAGACAATACCGAGTATGGGGGAGGCAGCTCCTACAGACAAGTACAACAAACTTTGCAGCCTCAAGGCATGCAGCGGTGGCCGAGCCGGACAACCAGGGAGCCACGGGACTGCAGAGCCGACGAACCCGGCATGGCAGGTCGCAGCGGCAGCGGCCGCGTGGTCCCGGCGCAGCTGAGACGGCGTGGTGGCCACGCGGTCCCAGTGCGGCAGCGCCGCACAGCAGCAGCAGCACCAGGTGGCAGGGCCGCTCGTGGCTGGACCAGGGCTGGAGCCGGTGGCGACAGCGGTGGCACATGCTGGAGCCGGGGGCCAAGCCAAGCTGGGGCAGCCGCATGGCAGAGCGGGCCCCGCAGCTGGGGTGCGCCGGGCCGAGCCAGCGGCTGCGGAGCTGAGAAACCTGCGGCAGCAAAGCAGCAGCGCATGGCCGCATGGCGCTGCCCAACGTGCGGCGTGGTGGAGCAGCCCGTAGACAGCAGCCATCACGGAACACGAAGGGCAGCGGCAGCAGCAGCGCCGCGTGGCGCGGACCCGGGCTGGACCGGGAGCAGGGCTGGTGGATGAAATAGATAAATCTAGAAGACCTCGGGTTGTGGCCCTTGTCTGCTTGAGTATTTAGTGTTGTGTTGTTGGAATGTTGTGTTGTTACTTACCGTTTGTTTTAAGCCGTTCTTGTTGAATCTGTGCCCCCCTCCCCCCAATTCCTGTATTTCCCAGTTTCCCCCTTACCTTCCGTGGAGCAAGGCCTTCGCTGCTCCCCACTGGCCCATCAGATTGCTGACACCACCTGATAAGGAAATCCAGAGAATCCCATGATGCTTAGCTGCAATGCGGAAGTTCGATTAACACCAAAGAATCCCTAAAACAGCGAGCCAGCACCAGATATAAATCTGTGAGAGACACTGTTGGGTGTACGGAGCATCAAGCTAAGTGTGGACAGTTTCTATCTTCCCACCATCACCTCGAGAGCACCACAGAAGGATGACACCCCTGGACTACGCAAGCCACTGCATTACTGGGAACCTCCATGAGAATGGAAGCCCGACTCTACAGCGTGAGCGGCAGGTTCAATTTGCACCTCTTCCTCTGTGGTGTCCAGTGGGAGCAGCGGCGCCATGCGCAGCCCTTCGAGTTCCCCACCCACAGCTGTCTTAATAGAGACTTTTGAAAAGGAGATTAGTGTGCTGGCCCTATTTATCACAGTGGAGAGCGGCCGGGCCAGGCAGCGGCGGCGGCAGAGCAGCGCCATGAGCCCAGCACGCTGACCGACGTAGCGGGAAGCAGCTGTGGCGAGAAGCGGGTGGCAGAGCATCTCGGACACGGCGCAGGCAGATGGCAGCAAGGCGCAGGTAGGAGCGGCAGCACGGGTGTCCGCAGGAAGCGCACGGCCCGGCGCACGGCGCAGCAGAGACCAGAAGTATTGCACAATGTACCACAACCCCTAAATAGAACTATTTCACAATCAGGCCACTGGGCGTGGCCATGTAAATGAAGAGCGCAAGGAACACTGGGTATCATCTGGGAAAGGAATAACACCCCAAAAACTCAAACCTACATGATATTTAGAGAAACTAACACGTCCCACAGAGTAAAGTGCAGAGCTGTCCTTCCATTGACTGTGGTGGCATTGCCATGAGTTCAGGAGGACTGGATCGAGACCAGGTCATGGATTCCAGACTGGTCTTCCCAGCAGAGGTGAAATCTCTCCTTCTTTGGATCATGAAACCGGGAACAGTGGCAGGATTGCGCAACCCCTGCGACCCCCCACCCAGAGCTGGTTTTCTTAATGCCTTTCTTCTTTAATGCCTTTTCTTAAAGGCATTAAAAGGAGCTGGTCTTCTGCCCATTTATTTCAGGTGGGGAGGGGCTGGGCAGCAATTCCCAGAGCAGCTGTGGCTGCCCCTGGATCCCTGGCAGTGCCCAAGGCCAGGCTGGACATTGGGGCTGGGAGCACCTGAGACAGGGGGAGGTGTCCCTGCCATGGCAGGGTGGGACAGGATGGGATTTCAGGTCCCTCCCAACTCAACCCAACCCAAGCCACTCCATGGTTTTGTGTTCAGTTCAAACCCAGAGCAGAAGGCCCAGGAGAGACTGGCGGCTCAGCTCAGGGGACTGGGATCAGGAGGGAATTCTGGCAGGGCTGGAGGACCTGGTTTGGGGAGGATCTTCCTTCAGTGAAGGAAACCTGGGGAACCTCTCAGTGCCTTCAGTACAAAATCCAATGAGAGATGCAAAAGCTGCTTTTGCAAGGTTTGCTGATTCTGCTGGGAATATTTCACAGAGCTGGGAGAGGGTAAAACTCACCTCTTAAATCTCATTTTTAAGGTTGAAAGCCTCTTCTGTCTTCACCACTTTTTATGGATATGAGGGTTAAACGAGCAGTGATTTGTCTTTACTTTGCCTTTTGCCAGCTCGGAGTAGAGCAGTGATTTTCTGGCTGCAGGGGAAGGCTGTTCTTTATCCCTGTGAATTCTTCCACGTATAAGGGAGATTTTGGAGAGAGATCAGTAACTTTACAATTCTGAGTTGTTGGGATGATGGGACTTCTTCCTACATTCTCAAGTTCAGCTGAGGCCTGAAAGTGAGATCAGTCAACTTTATTCTGGCCTGTGGACCTCCAAAACAAACAAACAAACAAAAAACCACACACACACACAAAACCAAACAAACAAAACACACACACACACACACACACACACACACACACACACACACACACACACACACACACACACACACACACACACACACACACACACACACACACACACACACACACACACACACACAAAAAAAAAAAAAAAACAAAAAACCCCCCCCAAAAAAAAACTTCTGAAAGGCCTGAAAGCAAAACCAGTTTATGCCTAAAATGTCTTCTATAAAAACACACAAAGATGACATGATTTTTCATTATAAAATACTGGATTTTCCTGACTTTCCTGGTGCAAAGGGAAGGTTTATCAGGTGATGTCACTGGCAGAGCTGGGTGACAGCTTGAGAAACATTCTGGGAGGTGTAGATGCCCCTATCTATCCCATGGAAGAGTTAATGATGGAATGTGGTCACCTGGAGAGCAGAGGCACTTCACCCCTCACACTGCAGGAGGAGGTCCAGGACAGGACTCCAGGTTCCCAGGAAAAGTTATTTTTCCCTGGAATATGAGGATGCTCCCCCCGGCCCGAGAGCATCGTGCTGTTTGCTGCCAGTCCTGGGCTTAAATACCCCGAATCAAAACATAAAAAGTGAATTTACTTATGGCGAGTACGTGACTGGAAACAAAGAAAGCAGCAGCTCTGAGACAGCTCTGTCGGGAATGTAAGAAAAGCTGTTAAATATCCTCTGTAATGGGCCGGGGAGGAGGATGTGTCTCCTGACAGCTCCGGCAGGACCAGTTTCCGAGGGCAGTGAGCTGTGAAAGACTCGTGGCTGCTCCCATTTAGCTGCTCTGGAGAAACACGGAGTGAGCAGTTCCCTCTGCAAAGGTCACTCAAAGCCAGGAAAAGCGACACAAACCATCCCAGCTGAGCTTGCTGGGGACACACCTGCCCTGGGCTGTGCCTGCCCTCTCACCGAGCTGCTGCCCTCTGATTTCCCTGCTGCTGCCAGACCTGCTGCCATCCCAGCCCTTGGTGCCTCTGTGCTGCCGGTGCTCCTCACTCTGGCTGATTTATGGGCACAAACACCAGTTTTTAATCACTGAAGAGCTGATAGATTTTATCCCCTGTCAGACACGCCCTGAGGAAGGAGGACCTGAGGGGAGATGAACGTGCAGGTTTGCTCTGGTTGGTCCAGGAGGGCAAAGAGAACCCGAAGAGCAGAGCTGAAATCTTTCTTCAGTCCAGTCCCTGCTGTGCCCCCTCTCCTGCTGCTTCTCCTGTGCTGTTTCCATCCCTGAGCCACAGAGTCAGAAACAGCTGGGTCTTAACATGGGAGCAGGAATGCAGGGAGAGTCCAGCAGCTGCTGCTGATGCCCTAAGGAGCCTGGAAATGAAACAGCACACTTCTGAGGTGTCAGGGAAGTTAAGCCACAAACACCAGAGGTTTATGTCCAAAAAGGAGACAGAGGAGTCCTGGAACTTTATTCCAATAAAGGGAGAGGCCATGGGGCATTCCCCTGAGGTCTCTCGGAATTTTGGAGGACGCAGCCTCCCTTTTTATCCCAATTTCCCAGCCCTATTTCCCTCTCTCTTTCCCCATTGCTGAGGTACTTGAGAGGTACAGACTTCCTGGAACACCTGATACCTGAGATTCCCCTCTAATATATAACCCTCCCTTTTAATTTTTAATTCTTATGGAATTTATGGATTTTCCCCATTGTTTCTTTCATTTTTCAATATCCAGTTTCATTTATCAACAACCCTACAGTTTGTTTGTAAAGACAAATATCTTTTTTTCCATTCATCAATCAGTGGAATCCTCCCCACTGTTTCTTTTATCTCTCAGTGCTGGTTTTATCCACCAGCAGACCCACAGCTTGTTTGTAAAGACAAATCCGTCTGGCTCCCTGAGCAGGGCCGAGGCTGAGGCAGAGCCCAGGCTGAAGCAGTCTCTGGCAGCAAAGCCTGTCCCATGCCTCAGCAGCCATGCAGGCACTGGCATCCGCAGCAGTGCATGCTATTCACCTGCACCTTAATGTAAGCAGCAAGATTTGGGAGGTTTTGGTGTTTATAAGGGAATTTATTTCACTCTGAGAGGCCTTTTCTATGCTCATTTTGTAGGTTTGGTCCAAGCCCAGCTCTGGCTGGCTGTGAGCTTTAGTGCCACTCTTCCAGCAGTGACAACAGGCTGGTACAGCATTCCAGCCTCAGCATTCCCTGCAAGCTGGCTCTCCATCTCTCCCCACCTCACCTTCCCTGAGCCAACAAACCCTGCACCTTCAGGAGCCAGCTGCTCACAAGTGAAGATGAATATTGAGGATCTTTCCCCACTCATTTGCCCAGTAATTAGCAGTGATGAATAAAGTCAGCAAAGGCCAGCCCTGTCTCCACACATCTCCCGTGGCTCTGCAAACTGCTGGAATCCATCATCTGGAGCAGACTGTTGGGACATTTAGCAGAGGAGCAGCTGGAGGAGCCATCACCAGGTGCATCCCATCTCCTGGTCCAGAATGTCCCCGTGGTAAAGCCAGGGGTGGCTCCCCACGTGCCCAGGAAATGCACAGGAGGCAGCTGGAACATCCCCAAGTACAGCTTCCAGCACCAGAAACTCTTCCTAGAGCACAAGGATGATGCTGAAATGGTGGGATCCCTGTGGTGACACTCCCAAAAGAGCTTTGCCCTCAGTTTTTGGGCAGTTTTCTGTTCAGAACTCAGTATCTGAGCCCCCTGCAATGTCCAGGGAAAAGTAGGAGCTTAAGAATCCCCCAGGCAGGAGGGGTGCCAGGTTTAGTGGTGTGGGGAGGATCTCACCATGTTTGAGTGTTGCTCTTGATTTTGTGGCCACCTAAACCCCCCTGGTGTGACAGCTGGAGAACCTTCCTGAGAACTGAATCATTGAACTGCTCTGGGAGCTGAGGCCAGGCTGGGGAGGAGCTCAGAGGCTGTAATCTGGGATTTGGCAGCTGCTGTGGAAGGATTCAGCTCAGCTGAGGTGAGGCACCATGATGGCAAAGGGGTGTCTGAGCTGGTCCTGAAGAACAAATCCTGCAACAAATCCAGCAGCTCCTTCAGCTGGGGCTGAAGACGAACTGCTCATCCTCAGGAATGCCACCAGCCCAGCCTGAGCTTCCCAGGCTGGAAATGCCAGAGCTGAGAGAACGGGGCTGAGCACGGGGAGCTGGGGAACAGCAGCGACTGCAGTTCAGCTCCACAGGAACCCAGCCCTGCCTTTACCAATCCTGCTGCTCCTTGAAAAGGGAGGAATGGGATCAAACAGTCATTAGCTGAATTGGGCAGCAAATGCAGAATGAGAGCCCAGGCAGTTTTTAGTAGGTCAGCTATCTATTTAAAGTAATTTGAATTATCTCAGGATAATTGAAATCCAGCGTTCATTCATTACTCTTGCTTTCGGGTCTTAAATGATTATATCCATAGCTCTGCCTCACATTTATCTGGTGGCCTTGGAGCCCTTCAGCTTTGCTGTCTGGGGCAGGTCACAGTATTATTTTCCTGCAAATTACACCGTGTGGAGTCCCAGGTTCTGCAGAGGCAATTGGCTTGGCCGGGTGACAGCTGGGAGGGGAGCGATTGCCTCAATCTCCTCTGGGGCTGGTTGTGCTCAGTCCTGCAGCTTCACTCTCCTCCTGCAGGGACAGAACCCTGCCGGTCTGCTCTGCTTCCCGAGGAAAGCAAGCAATGCAGTGCTGGGATTCTCTTTCCCAACACAAGGCACCATCAACAGTGGCTTCAGGGAAAATGGGCTGGGTTGGAATGTTTGTGATATTGACAGGTTCTGACACTCACGTTGCACCTGGAGGTTTTATTTCCCTGATGAGAGGACTGAAAGCAGTCACCATTGGATTTATTCCACAACAGGTGATTAGTGCCATAAACCACATTCCGTTTTTATTGGCAACTCCTGAAGGGGAGCAGTGAAGGAAAAGGAAGAAAATCAGCTCCTATCCCAATGAACTGCAGCTGGACAGGGGAGACATTCCCTGCAAATCCTCCTGTGCCACATCCCTGTCCTGCTCCTGTGTCACATCCCTGCAAATCCTCCTGTGCCACATCCCTGTCCTGCCCCTGTGTCACATCCCTGTCCTGCAAATCCCCCTGTGCCACATCCCTGTCCTGCAAATCCCCCTGTGCCACATCCCTGCCCTGTCCCTCTGCCACATCCCTGTCCTGCCCCTGTGTCACATCCCTGCCCTGCCCCTGTGCCACATCCCTGCAAATCCCCCTGTGCCACATCCCTGCAAATCCCCCTGGGCCACATCCCTGCCCTGCAGAGCTCCTGTGCCAGAGTAGAAGATTTTCCTTTGGTGCCATGAAGAACATCCACACTCAAGGGGCACCTGCAGCAGTGGCACAGAGCAGGAGGCTCTCTCTGATCATTCTGTTCATGGTNAATGAACTGCAGCTGGACAGGGGAGACATTCCCTGCAAATCCTCCGGTGCCACATCCCTGTCCTGCCCCTGTGTCACATCCCTGCCCTGCCCCTGTGCCACATCCCTGCAAATCCCCCTGTGCCACATCCCTGCAAATCCCCCTGGGCCACATCCCTGCCCTGCAGAGCTCCTGTGCCAGAGTAGAAGATTTTCCTTTGGTGCCATGAAGAACATCCACACTCAAGGGGCACCTGCAGCAGTGGCACAGAGCAGGAGGCTCTCTCTGATCATTCTGTTCATGGTAGTTGGACATTCCAGGTCCAGCTTTGGGGCTGCTGCCTCTTCAGAGGGTCCAGAGTGGACAGTCTCTGCTGCCAGAGTTGGGAATCCACCAAGGAGCATCTGGAGTGCAGGAAAAGCTCCGGGGCTGCCCACAGGGATGCCCAGCTCCAGCAAATGAGCACTGCTATGATGGAGGAGCTGGGCTTCACCAGCTGAGTGCTCCTGGGGGGCTGGAGGAGTGCAGGGGGTCCCAGCACAGGGTGGTGACAGAGCCATCCCCCTCCCCACAGGGCTGCAGCGACAGTGGCAGGGACAGGGACAGGGACAGGGACATGGCAGCGGCCGGGAGGGAGAAGATGCTTTAGCTGCAATTTGTCTCACACAGTTTATGGAGAGGGAGGGGAAACACTTTTAAAAATGGATAGAGAGAGAGATTTCTCTTTTCTTCACTTTATTACACGAGCCTGTGCCATCAGAGGAATCTGTCACTCGTGCCATCAGGGGAATCTGTCACTTGTGCCATCAGGGGAATCTGTCACTCGGGCCATCGCTCTCCTTGTCACCCACGGCACGGCCGGGAGGAGAGGAGGCAGCTGGGTGTGCAGACTGAGCTGCTGCTGGCCTAGGCCTGCCATGGGTCTTGCACTCCTCTCTCTCCTGTTTTGTTGGTTTGGGGTTTTTTTGGAATTTTTTTGTTTGGTTGGGTTTGGTTTTTTTTGCAGGGGGGGGATTGTTTGTTTGAATTTGTTCGGTTCTTTTTTCCTGAAAGGGAAACTCGATAAAATGTTTTATTTGAATTTCTGCAGATGGAGATGATGTAACTCAGGCAAGGTCTGTCATTGACTCCTGGAATGCCACGGAGATCTGGTGCTGCAGCAATTTCCCGACAGGCAGGACAGTGCAAGGTGATTTTATTCCTGAGCTGGAGGAGCCCCTGCTATTCCTGAGGCTGGGGAAAAACCCATTCCTTACAGGTTTCACTGGAGCTGATCCAGAACGCTGGAGCAGTTTGTCCTCAGGTCCTGGGGTTCCTCAGCAGCACAAGGAGATATCAACCATTGTTACTTTTTTCTTTCAGGGATGAGAGACACAGATTATTTATCTATATCTATACCTGTATCTGTATCTACATCTCTAGTTTGTGTTAGGCTCATCTGGAGTTTAAAGCGTATCTGACAATCTGGGATATGGGTGGAGGGAGCCTGTGCTGTCCCCAGTGTCTGTCCATGGTGTGGATTTGTGCCTGAACTGTTTCCAGATTCCCCTTAGAGGACAGGAAAAAAAACAAGGACAGAAACCAGAGCTGAGAAAATGCCATTTGATGGAACTTTTGACATCTCCTAGACCTCCCTTTCCCCTCCTCAGAAGGTCTTTCCACCTTTGTAAATTCTTCTTGAGGTTAAAGCTCAAATGTGAGAGAGGAGGAGATGATTTCTGTGTTGTTGAAGAAGGGATGGATGGGGCTGGGAAGGAGTAGAAGGTGTCCAGCTGTGCCAGTGCGGGGCAGTTTCCTGTTGGATCCCTGAGCCACATGAGACACAGCCCAGGATCTCTGCGAGGTTTGGGTCTGGGTCTTTGGTTTGTTTTGGCTTTTTTTTAAATGTAAGGTTTAATAAGGACTCCAAAACCCCAGACAGAAAAAGGGGCTTTTTTCCTCCTATTGCACAAGAAATCAGAAGGTCCATCCTTGAGGAGTTTGGGCTGTTGTGTTCATTCTTCCAGCTGTTGGGAATATTTCTGTTTATGGGAAGCTTGAATCATGTGGAAGGGTTGTGAAATGTCCGTGTGTCCCTCTGCTCTCCCACACTTTATCCATCCTCACAGAATCTCAGCACGGTTTGGGTTGGGGGGGACCTTAAAGATCACCCCATTGCACCCCAGCCACGGCAGGGACACCTCCCCCTGTCCCAGGGGCTCCCAGCCCCAATGTCCAGCCTGGCCTTGGGCACTGCCAGGGATCCAGGGGCAGCCACAGCTGCTCTGGGAATTGCAGCCCAGCCCCTGCCCACTCTGCCAGGGAACAATTCCTGCCCAAGATGCCATCCAGCCCTGCCCTCTGGCACTGGGAAGCCATTCCCTGGCTCCTGTCCCTGCAGGCCTTGTCCCCAGTCCCTCTGCAGCTCTCCTGGAGCCCCTTCAGGCCCTGCCAGGGGCTCTGAGCTCTCCCTGCAGCTTCTCCTCCCCAGAGGAGCATCCCCAGCTCTCCCATCCTTTCCTCAGACAACAGCACCATCTTCCAGAGCCTTGCTCTCCCTGCCCTTCTACATTTCCCATTTTTGTACCAAACAGAAGTGAGAAGCAGAGTGGGAAGTGTTTGAAGTGAAGGTTGTAACTCCCAAGCAATTTTCCGTGTGGGATGTGAGCCCCTGTCGTGCCCTGTGCCTCGCGGGCTGGGTAACACCCTGGCATCTCCATGGTGACCTGGATGCAGCCACACAGCCCAGAATTCTCATGAGCTGGGCAGGCAGGGCTGAGATCCAACTTTTCCTCCAACAAACAAAGTGAAGCACATAAAAATCGACTTTCATTCCAGAATAAAGGGAAAAACTGGTTGATTTAGGCTTCTTTTTTTTTTTTTTTTTTTTTTTGCTATTGATCCGGGGCGATGAAAAGCAAAGGATATTGTGGGGGTTCGTGTCACTGTGGTAATGACATCCACTCCACTCAGAGATATCAATCCTTCCTGAAGGATTTCTGTGCTTCATCATGAAGCTCCCAGTGCCCAGGGCTCATCCAGGGGCCTGAGCAGCCTTTGAAAGGCAGATTATCTCCAGGACTGCACAAACTGTGGAATTTAGGAGGCAATTATTTTGATATGTAAATGAAACCATGGAGGGGGAAAGGTATCAGTTCTAGAAGGCGATCAAGGCCAAAGATAAAAGAGGTTTCTCATCTCCTCTCTAATAATTGTTATTTAAACAGTGCCCTTGGCATGGGATCCATGGCTGTTTCTTAACTAAGTGCAGGAAAAGCCACTTGTGCCATTCCCCTAAAGCAAGGAGGATGGTCATGTAATTCACTTTGCAATGGCAAAAAGATGGTGGGAAAATCTCTGTCGAGTGCTCTTAATGGCTCCACAGATTATTAATGAGCTACTGAGCTTCTCCAGCCCAATTCCTCAGGTTTAAATCCAGGCCCTGGCAGCAGCTGGAGAAAAACCAGGAAAAACAAGGAAAAGGAGTTGATATTCTCAGCCCAGCTCTGGGAAGATGAAAAGCCACACAAGAGTTGGCACTAATTAGGGCTGGGGTTGGCCCCAAACTCTGAAATTCCAGAGCCAGAAGGGGCCAGGGAGTGAATTCCAGCTGTGCTGGATGGGTCTGTCTGCACAGGAGTGGGGGCCCAGCTGTGCTCTCACCTGTGCATCACCCTGGTCTCACCTGTGCATCACCCTGGTCTCTCTCACCTGAGCATCACCCTGGTCTCACCTGAGCATCACCCTGGTCTCTCTCACCTGTGCATCACCCTGGTCTCACCTGTGCATCATCCTGGTCTCTCTCACCTGAGCATCACCCTGGTCTCACCTGAGCATCACCCTGGTCTCTCTCACCTGAGCATCACCCTCGTCTCACCTGTGCATCACCCTGGTCTCTCTCACCTGAGCATCACCTGTGCTTCACCCTGGTGCCCAGCACCCTTCGCTGTGTCCCCTTGGGAGCCCCTTCTGTCACCCCCTCCTCAGAGCAGCTGCCCTGGTTCTGTCAGTGGATTGGGAAAGGGTGGGAAAAGGAGCCTGGGTACAGCAGGGAGGGAGCTCAGGAACCCCCTGAGCCTGTTCTCTCCTGTCCTACCTGTGCCCCAGCAGCTGCAAACCCACCTGGAAATCCCTGCAAGGGCCATTCCTGTGCTTGGGAATACTTGGGGGATCCCCTGGGGTGTGCTGAATCCTGCTCTGGGAGATTTCCCAGCAGTGACTCCATCCCAGTGTGAAAAATAATTCAGATGAGGAATAAAGTTCAGTCTTGTACAGGGAGTTTCTTCTGCCAGTGGCCCTGAATCCCCAAATCCCCGAATCCCTGAATCCCTGTGGCTGGGCTCAGGCCAGGCTCTAGCTCCCCTCTGGAGAGCTGGAAGGACACCAGGGTGGATCTGCAGCTCTGGATCCTTCAGGTGCTCCAGCCCCCCTCAGCCATGCCAGGAATGCCCCCCTAGGGGTTCCTCTGTGTCCCCAGGGCTCTGTCACACAGACAGACAGACAGACAGAGCCTGGGGCACTCCCGAACCAGAGCTTCCAGCCTCCAGAGGCACTGGGAGAGGTATCCAAGGATCTCGGTGTGTTAGGAAAGGCTGGAGTGTGGGAGCATCCTCTAATTGGCCACTCTGACCCTGTGCTAATGCCGTCTTTCCTTGGAGCCTTTTATCTGCGAGCAGCGATCATTATCTGCAAAATCAATCAATCAGTCCAAGCCTCCTCTGGAAGCTGCTGCCCCTGCTCAGCCTGGGTGTGCAGCCACTCGAGGCCAGCAGCTCTGCATTAGTGCAGGAGATTGTCCCAGCTCTTCTTTCTCCATTAATCTGCTTTAATCCACCCACGGCTTGCAGGATTTCAAATTAGTGGTCCTTCAATAATTGCCTCATTTGCAGAGAGACAGAATCTCAGTGCAGGCTCACCCAGCAGGGCTTCGATTCCAGCTGGGGGAGAAGGGGGAATGATGGCCAGGTCAGGGGAAATCCCTTGGGCAAGGGGAGCTCCTGGCTGGCAGAGGCACACAGATGTCCCTCAGCCGGCAGAAGTCAAAGACAAGTTCCTGGGAAGCCCCGGGATTTGTTGGGAAATCACAGTGTTCAACAGCATTTGCAGCTTCTTCAGACCTGACATTTATTTTGTGGAGCTTTACACAGCAGCCACTTCATCCTGCTTAACTGAAGCCTCCCAAGTGAAATATCCTCTCTGAGCCCTTTATGGACGTGGGAAGGAGCAGGCACAGCCTGATCCACACCTTGGGAATGGTTCCTGGCTGGGAGGGGTGGGAGGTGGCTCTGGGATAGCAGAGGAGTCCTGCTCACGGTGGGAATTAATCCTGCACTGACATTACTTTTTTATTAGCATCAGTTGGGTCCAGCTGGGGCTGGTGCTGGAGACAGATTTCCCTGGGAGCTGTTTCCAGGCAGGCAGCAATATTGGACAGGGAGCTCCTGCAGGATGAGCTGTTGATGCAGGGCTGCAGCAGCAGGAAGGGGATTCAGCAGCCAAGGCCCTGCTCAGGTATTTCTCACTTCCGCTTAATTCCACTCAAGTTTATCTTGGGTTTTGTGATTTTATGACCTGGCTTGCAGACTGAGTTATTAAAGAAGGCTCTTGGGATGTTGTAATCGGGATCTTGCAGGGTTTTTTTTTCTCTTTTGCCTCAATTCAGACCTCCTGGTCTCACCTGTAAATGTGCAGCTCTTCCCTCCCTGCAGATCCTTTGGGGCTTTGGCACAGGTCAGAGGAACATTAAAAAATATAAACACAGCTGTAATATTGGGATTTTGGGAAGCTCCATCCTGGCTGGGGAGGAGGAGCTGAAGGTGGGATCAGCTTCTGGGCTGGTGACTCAGTCTGGGTATGTTCTCTGGTGAAGTTCTGGGCAGGCTGAACTTGGGATGAATTTTGGATAGAGCAGCTTTAAAAGCTAATGGGATCCAGGATAGATCCAGGATAACACAGAGCAATCCAGCCATGGAGAGTAGAGCAAGGCTCTGTTAGTGCCATAATAGTGTCTTCAATAAAATGAATAAATGTTTTTTTAAAAGCCTTGAAATGAAAGATTTGCTTTGCTTTGCTTCAGAAGAGAAGGGAAGGGGAGCAGATTTTGCTGCTGTTGTGCCAAAGATCCAGGCTAGCCGTGCTCTTTCCAAGCCTCAGTTCCCCCTTTTTCCAGCACTTTGTGTCTGTTTAGACTGAAACATCTCCAGAGCAGAGACAGAAGGGGCTGGAAGGGCCAGTGGTGCCCTAGTCTGGCTGGGGGCATGGAAATGGCTCTGAACTCAATCCATCCAAGTTCCAGGGCCTGAAGGGGCTCCAGGAGAGCTGCAGAGGGACTGGGGACAAGGCCTGCAGGGACAGCAGCCAGGGAATGGCTTCCCAATGCCAGAGGGCAGGGCTGGATGGCATCTTGGGCAGGAATTGTTCCCTGGCAGGGTGGGCAGGGGCTGGGCTGGAATCCCCTGGATCCCTGGCAGTGCCCAAGGCCAGGCTGGACATTGGGGCTGGGAGCCCTTAGGACAGGGGGAGGTGTCCCTGGGACAGGGAGACGTGTCCCTGCCATGGCAGGAGTGGCATTGGATGGGATTTAAGGTCCCTCCCAACCCAAACCACTCTGGGACTCTCTGATCTCAGCTGTGCTACTCCCAGCCCTGTTCTCCTGGGAATGGTTCCCATTACCCTCAGAGCTGTCCCAGCCACTAGCTCAGAAATCAGCCCCGAGGCACAGCGTTCATCTCATTTGGAGCGATTAATGCCCCAAAACTGCAAATACTGCTCGAGGGAAGCAGAGAGAGAACACTGTCTATAGTTAAAAATAACGCCTGGGCGAGCGCCTGAGGGCTCTGCTGGAAAAAATGCCTTTCCCTGCTCTGCACGTGCCAGGTAGGATTGCAAAGGGCAAATCCACAGCCCATGGATCGACTGCCTGGGGAGGTGCTTTGGTTGCTGTTTCATCCCACAATGACATTTTCCTTCATCTTCTTTCACCAGTTGCTCACTCAGGTACCTTTGAGATCAGGGAAATTCCTGAGACATTGGGAATTGGGAGGTGTCTGGGCAGAGCAGGAGAAGGAGCCGAGTCTGGAGCATCAAGTGGTTGCCTTGGCACTGGTAGTGAGTGCAGAATGCTGGGTCCGGTCCTCGCCATCTGCACCAATAATCAAGGCTTCATTAGAAACCCGGATTTGTTGTAAATTAGAACATGTAATTAGAAAATGTGTCTGCTAATTGAGTCCCTTTGATGTAGGCTTCAAGATGTGTTGCTGATCCCACACAGAGCGGGTGTTTAATGGCTTTTATTTATACACATTTCTCCCATTTATTGTTATTTGCAGCTCGAACTCTTTGCTGATCAGAAATATTCCGAAATTCATCGTGCAAAGAGCAGTGTCATTGGGGCTATTTATAAACACGGAGCTGGCACAAAATGCCATTCAGCAAATTCCTTTTTTTAGGTTGCTTCTCTCCACACGCCCCTCCCCACTCCTTTTTCTCTTTCCTTTATGTTTCCAACTACAAAACAAGAAGTTTCCGTTCCGAGGCAGCGAGCTGCAGTAGGTGGCACTCCTCCCTCTCCCTCAGCTCCACCAGGATTTGCCTTCCTGGAGCTGCTGCCTCTCAGGAGTGTTGGGTATGCGATGCCCCGAACTCCTGTGCTCGCCCAGCATCCCTCAGCACCCTCTGAAAAGTTCAAGGTATAAAACCTGAGTCCATGGCTTGTTCCTGGCTGGAATGATGTCACCTGAGCTCCCTGCAGGTTTAATTGGAGCTGGTGGCCTTTGATCCCAGCCCAGGAAGGCGCCACATGCTCAGCTCAGGTGGGAGGTGGCCTCACCAATCTCTGTCTGGGCTATTCCTGCTCCAGCCAAAGGCGTTGGAGCTTCTCGAGGAAGGGAGCACTGCAGACATGCAAAAAAAAAAAAAAATCTTATTACCCTTATGTAAGCTGAAGGAATTAATTAAATAAATGCACAAAAATATCCTCTGAGGAAAACAGAACAGCCAGCCCAGAACTCAATTTCCTGAAATCGTCTCCAGCACCAAGTGGGGCCTTTCCTACAAGGAGTAAAGCCTTGGAAACATCCCCAGAGAGGGGAGAGGGAGGAAGTTTAACTCCTGAGGCTCTGCTCTCCCTCTGTGTTGGGGTGGCAGCTTCATACTCTGGATTCCTGGGCATGAAGGGATGAAGGAGGAGGGAAGAGCCCCAGAGGGATTTTGCAGAGGGAAGTTAGATCAGCAGGAGGGATTCGCCCCCAGCCTCTGGCTGCTCCATGCGGGCTGAGAGCACAGCAAAGGGATTTTCCTAGGATTGCTCCAGGAGACCAACGAGAAGCTAAAGAGACCACCACGATCACCCCAACCTGCTGCACAAATGGAATCCAAGGAGCTTCTCCGTGTCCCTGGGAACAAAGAATTGCTGTCCTGGGTGTTTGCCCATCCCTGGAGCTGAAGAATCTCTCCAGCAGGGGAGCAGGAGCCTCTCTGAAGGAGCACAGCAGGAATGATGATCCTGCCCTGCAGGATCCCAGGATCAGAGAACACCTCCCTGTCCCCTGGGAACCATCAAACCCAGCTCAGCCCACAGGATTGGCTCAGGATTTGGGCCTCAAAGAAGGAAATGCTGTTGTTCCCAAAGCTCAGTGTGGCACCAGGCTGGAATCAGGAATCAGGAATCAGGAAAGCACACTGCTGGAGACATGGGAGCATGGCAGAGGAGTTTAGTGCTCCTAATAAAAAAATCTAATTCCCCTAATCTGGAGGAAACACTAAAAGCTACATGCTACCAATTATTTCCTTCTAGTTTTAATTTACAGCAATCAGTTATAATGGATGAAATTAATTCTCAGTTTAATTCTGTTGGCTGTGTGCTTAGCATCCCATTTTTTTCCATCTCCCCTTTTCCCAGCTGGAAATGAGCTGCATCCAGCTTCAGTGATGCTGCTTAGGGAGGAACATTGGCCCTAATTGTTTACAACCATCCCAGCCTTTGGTGTAATTCCCCATTTGCTGCAGCTTTGAGGAGTTGACTCCCATTAGTTCTGCTTTTCACATTAGTTCTGCTTTCCCGTTCAAACCCAAGGTTCTAACATTAAAATTATGAACATCAACATTTGTATCTTCTATCCATGGGTCCCTGGGTCTGTCTCTGAATCTGGGCTCTCTCTGGCTGTAGAGAAGCCTGTGGGGTTCTCCTGAGTTACCCCAGTTAAACTAAAACTTAACCAGTCTAGAACTGGTCAGAAACCCTGCACAGACTGAGGAGCACAATTCACCACATCCCTCTGATGGTTCTCCTTCATCTCTAATGGTTCTTCTTTATTCCTCTGATGGGTCTCCTTCATCTCTGATGGTTCATCTTTGTTTTTCTGATGGCTCATCTTCATCCCATTGATGGTGCACCTTCATCCTTCTGGTGGTTCGTCTTCATCTCTGCTGGTTTTCTTTTATCCCTGAAGGTTCTCCTTCCTCCCTCTGAGGGTTCACTTTCACCTCACAGCTCAGCTGGGGCCAGGCACAGCGAGGATAGTCCAATGGAGGCTGTGAGGATGAGGAGGGCCTCGAGCACCTCCCTGCTCAGGGAAGGCTGAAGGAGCTCCATGCTCCAGCTCAGGAAATTCTGTGATTCCAAACCCACAGTGCAGACTCGGAGCTTGGACAGATCCCATTCCCTGAGCACTTGTGGACGCGGAAGCATTGGCTGGATTCATCCCACTTCCCCAGGATTTTGTCATTGCAGAGAACTGGGGCAAAGTTCAGGCAGAGTCAGAACGCTGGTATTTTTACACCCAGCTTCTCCTTCGCTCCTTCCGACACCGCTTTTCCTTTGGAAAGGTATTTTTGCCTGTCAAGTGCTAACGGATTACATCAGCCCCGGGCCGGCTCTCAGCCTGACACCCCGCAGCCAAAGCTGGCTTGTGGGGCTTGTGTTCTCCGCAACACTGAATCCAACCAGTGCGAAACCTGAGACCTCTGGGCACTGCAGAGCCTGAGCGCTGCTCAGCTCGAACAACGGAGGAGCTCGGGAGAAGCTTTTAGCACAGTCTCTGCTCCTATCGCTGTTAACCGCGCTCCGGCTGATCCTCACTGTGTGCTCAGGGCACGGGGACCAGGAATCCTCCTCTGGAATGCACCCGGAGTTCAGCCCAGCCAGCAATCCAGGAATCCTCCTCCTCTGGAACGCCCCCGGAGTTCAGCCCAGCCAGCACAAGCTGCTTTTATCTGCTCGCAGTGACTGAGCTGCTTTCTCTGCTTTCACTCTGGTGAGGATACAAAGATCCTAATCGGACTCAGGGAGCTCTGGAGCTGATGCACAGCACTGCCCAGATCAGCTGTGCTTTCTGCCACAGACAGTGGGAATGGATGGAAACTTTTATTTCCCACAATAAAATGCCAGATACGTTTGGTTTTAAGTTCTAGGAAGCTCCTGGTTTATGCACTGGATCCCCATGAGATGCCCAGGTCTAGAGCCAGAGTCTCAAACCTCCCTTCCTCTCTTTTTTTCCCTACTTCCCAACACAGGTTTGTGGCATGGAAAACCCTCTGGAATGGGGCCGTCACTGTGCAGAGCCTCATGTGGAATGAATGGTTAATGGGTGTGATGCAGACATAATGAGGGAGTTATAAGAGTTTTATTTATGGGCTCCACATTAAAGTGATATCACAGCATTAAATCTTCCCCCCATTAGTGCTGGAGCGGAGAGAGGGAGTGAGGCGCTCACAGAAAATCTCCCCATCAGTCTCTGGAGAGCCAGGAAAGACAGGCTGGAGGTGCATCCTGCCCCCAGGCTGGGCTGGGACAGGCAGCCACGGCTGTGTTGGAACTCCAGGGAGTTCCTTTGGAGAGATCCCTGAGCTCTCTGACCCCATAGAGGTCACCCCATACCTTCTCCTCCTCTCTGGCTCTTTCCTGGCACTTTGGACGCCTCCACCCAGGGTCCGGCCTCCCTGGTCCAGGGACTCACTTGCAGTGGGGAACTGACCTGCCAAGAGCACCAGGGGACATTTCTGAGCTGGGACCTTCGGAGAGGGAGAAAAGTGCAGATTTGGTGGTGCAGAAATGTTTCTGTTTTCCCTGGGCTTGCTCTGTGCCCTCCATGAGGAGGGTGACAGCAGTGTCCCCCTGTGCTGAGGCACTTCATGGCAAGGGTTTCCAAGCAATGGGGATCACTTTGGGAAAGTGAAGCAATCCCTGTCTTTGGAATTCCTTTCCAGAATCTGGAATTCCTTAAACTGAGATTCATAGCCAAGGGTGCATAAGAAGGACCCCACACATCAGTGATGGCTTTTATTAAACTTGAAACAGAAATATTTTCCATTTTCTATTTGCCAAGAAGTTCTAAAAGTCCTTTGTGGTTCAGTTTCCCCATGTTTTTTCAGAGCTGTCAACAGAAAGCAAAGATCATCAGCCCTGTAACTCCAGAGGTTCCAGTGCAGGGCTTGCTTTCTGCTAAAGGCCTTTTCAAATATTCATCTGAAATTAATGGGGCAATGGATTTCCGTTCTCTGATGGGAGACAATAAACCCAGATGTTCACTCTGCAGCAGCCACTGCAGGGATGTAAATCCCTGAGTTCATTTCAGCTGTGCTTTCTCCCCAGAGCTGCAGGGACAGTTTGCTGTGGCTGTTCCGTTCAACTCCGTTTTAACTTAGGAAGCAGAAATGAACTGTTCTGATCTGAAAGCTGATTGAAAAGAGGCTGGAAAGGGACTTTGGACAAGAAGGAATGGCTTCCCAGTGCCAGAGGGCAGGGCTGGATGGCATCTTGGGCAGGAATTGTTCCCTGGCAGGGTGGGCAGGAGCTGGGCTGCAATTGCCAGAGCAGCTGTGGCTGCCCCTGGATCCCTGGCAGTGCCCAAGGCCAGGCTGGACATTGGGGCTGGGAGCACCTGGGACAGGGGGAAGTGTCCCTGCCCATGGACTTTAAGATTCTGTCCAGCCCAAACCATTCCAGGATTCTGTGACGGATCAGAACTTCTTTGCCCTGCAGATGGGGAAACTGAGGCACAGCCAGCTGGAAACCCTGGATCTGAGCCCTGCCTGCTCGCCCTGTGCCCTGCAGAGCCACAAAAGGCTTTTCCAGAGGCTGCAAGGGAGCCGTGCCAGCCTCTCTCTGTCACTCGGTGTCGAGCTCAGCCCTGTGTGTCACAGCCACGCTTTGGTTGTCACCTCCTGCCACGGGGACAGCAGGGCTGGGACGGGCTCACAGCGGCGCTGGGGCAGGAGGGGAAGAGGCGAAGCTCGGCGGGCGCTCGCAGCGACACAAAGCGTGACACGGAATTAGCGCGGATTATGCGGATCGGGCCCCGACAGAAGGACTCGAATCGCCCTCTCCCACATCAAAGCTGTCATCAGCGCCTAAGCGTCTTAAGCGTGCTCCACTTTATCGGATGAAATAATGACGCTGTGTTTTACACACCCCTGAGGGGAGGAGATGCCCCAGAAAAGCTCCGGCTCCCTCTGCCCAGAGCGCCCGTCCCAGGGAAAGGGCTCAGGAATGCCGCTGGAAAAGGCGAGCTCCATCCTCAGCACCCTGAGCAGCTCAGAGACAGCTCCTGACGGGTGCTGGAGGCAGAGCCCCGTTCCTGGGCAGCCCGGCGGCTCAGGTACTCCTGGGATGATTTGATGGAGTAAAAACTCCCATTTTTTGCTGCAAACACCAAGTGCCTGATTGAAGTCTTGAGCAAACCCATCCCTCTCCTGCTAAGTGGCTTGTGCTTGCTGGCTGTGCTCAGGAAGGGTTTGATGTGTCCCTTTGGAAAGTGCTAAAATGAAACTTTTCCATTTTCCAGCCTGCAGCAGCCTTGCTTAGAATTCACCATTATTTTTATGATCACTTTTGAAAGTGCTCAAGGTGGAAGTAAAACTTTCCCTTGGGTCTGCAATTACATTTTTTCCTCCAATTTCCCAAAGAAAAAATTGGTTGATGGTTTTTTCCTAAAAAAAAAAAAAAACCCAAAAAAACTGGTTTAACAAAATCTTTTATTTTGTATTTTAAATTATGCAGCATTACCAAAGAGCCTTGAAACCAAATATTCAAACACGTTTCTGCTTTCTCCTATGCTAAAGGACAAATCCTGCCCTTGCAGGGAAGAGCAGTTCCAGGAAGGGGAGGGCAGCTTTGCAAACCTTGTTTCTCCCCAGAACCTGGGGGAGCAAATGAGCCCTCCTGGCTCAGCCTTTGAAGCTGTCAGACAGTTCTTCCATCCTCGGCTACTCCAGCTCCATCAGACTGGAGAGGAGAAGCTGCAGGGAGAGCTCAGAGTCCCAGGCGGGGCTGGGCTGGGCTGAGAGGGACCTTAAATCTCACTCAGTGCCACCCTGCCATGGCAGGGGTGGCACTGGGTGAGATTTAAGGTCCCTCTCAGCCCAGCCCAGCCCAGCCCAGCCCAGCCCAGCCCAGCCCAGCCTGGGACTCTGAGCTCTCCCTGTGCTCCACAGGCCCCTCTGGTTCCTGTGCAGGAACTCTCCAGTCTGGCTCCGTGCAGGGAGGATTTCCCTGCTCCCTCCACTCCTTTATCAGTGCAGGGGCTGCCCTTTCACTGCTTGCCCTGGCTGTTCCCAGTCCCACCCAGGTGTGTTCAGAGCAGGCCTGGGCAGTCACTGCCCCTGCTCAGGGGTTGTTATTTAGCCAGTCAAACCCACACTCCTTTATTAAGCAAATCATTCCCAGGGCCTGCAGAAATCTGCAGCTTTGTCAGCTCCACACAATCACACACTCAGAGAAAATGAGAGCTGAGATAGAAATCTGTAGTTTCATCTTGAAATAATGACTTTTTCAATGTCTAAATCTTGTTTTCCTCAGCCATCCCAGCCCCTGTCTAGACACACTGGTTGTGTTCTTCCTTCCTGAGCAGCCAGGCCAACTTTGGCACGGTGGCAACACCGTGACCTCCCTGTGCTGTCCCATCCCTTCCCAGCCAAAGTCACATTTCTGCTGGGTGGCCCTGGCTCCTCCCGAGGTTTGGTTTTCACAAACAATCATTATCTCTGCGTGTCCTGCCATGCTGAGCAGCCTGATCTCCGCATGTCACATGTCATTAGCTCTAAAGTCACTTAGCAAAGATATTTAGTCTGCAGCTGGGTGGAACTGTCTGGTGCGTGCCACTTGTTTTCAGTTTTCAGGCTGTAAGATCTTCATGTCATGGCTCTGTGCCTCAGTTTACCTTTCTCTCCTGCTTATTTAATGGAGGAAACTTATTTTTATTCTATTTTTTGCTCTATTTTGCTGTATTTTATTCTAATTTTTCAAGTAGCAGTGCAACTGTTTGAGCTTTTACAGATGAACACAACACCCACGCGTGCAAACCCAGAGCAGCCCCCAGGCCCAGGAATGTGGGTGGCTCTGCTGCCTGGCACTGCTGCCCTGGTGGAGATTCCTCCTGGGAATTCAGACATCCTAGACTTCCCCTCCTCCCCGTGCCCTCGGTGCAGAGCTCTGGGAAGGGTGAATTCATTAACACTTGTAGAAGGCACCTGAAGTGGAAAATGGTTTATGAGCACGCAGTTTGGGTGGTGGTGAGGAGCTGTCACAGCGGCTCAGAGCTCCCCTGGTGTCACCTCCCCTGAGCAGTGTCTGAGCTCCCACCCAGAGCCCCCAGGCCAGATCCAGCTGCAGACAGATCCCAGCCAGGCACAGGGAGAGCCCAGCAGGAGATTTGTCCATGGAGGAATTGAGATAAATCACTGATCCAACAACCTTCTGTCCACACCAGCGCAGCCTGGGGACGCTGCTGGGACCTGAGCCCCACATGGGGACTGGAGAAAAAGGGGGGAGATGGTTTTCCTTCCCAGTTATAGCAACCCCCCTCTTGACCTCCATGGTGTTCACAACACCTAGCTCAGGGCACAGCCAGCCAAGCTTTCCTTGTCCCCATCCATGGTTCCCGATCCCAGTCTCCATGTGGAAGGGGTGGAAGGACTGAGGGGACCTGGACAGAGCTGGCAGCGCTCACTCCAACACTGGGGAACCCCAGAGCTGCCCCACAGGGCGTCCAGGAGCTCCTGCTGCTCCTGGGGGGCGTCTGTGGGGACCTGACACCCTGGGCAGGGAACACGGGGCAGGGGCGGTCACTGCTGTGGATCGGGAACGATTCCTGTGTCCTGCATGATCCGTATGTCCAGCACAGTCCGTGTGTCCCCATGATCATTGTGTCCCGCATGATCGTGTCCCCGTGATCAGTGTGTCCAGCACAGTCCAGTGTGTCCAGATCAGTGTGTCCTGCATGATCAGTGTGTCCCCATGATCAGTGTATCCCCACGATCTGTGTGTCCCCACGATCCATGTGTCCAGCACAGTCTGTGTGTCCAGCACAGTCCATGTGTCCCCATGATCACTGTGTCCCTTGGCCAGTGGCTGCTGAAGCACTGCTGGGCAGTGGATGGTTTGGCACACGGT
>VXBQ01013729.1:43822-55356 GCA_013400175.1 Phainopepla nitens
TGGCACACGGTGCCACGCCGGGTCCCAGGCGGTGGTGGGGCTGGCACACAATGCCACACCGGGTCCCAGGCGGTGGTGGGGCTGGCACACGGTGCCACACCGGGTCCCAGGCGGTGGTGGGGCTGGCACACAATGCCACACCGGGTCCCAGGCAGTGGTGGGGCTGGCACACAATGCCACGCCGGGTCCCAGGCGGTGGCGGGCTGGCACACGGTGCCATGCCGGCTCAGCCTCCTCTGCCACCCTCGCAGTGCCCTGGGCAGTGTCGGGTGTCTGTTGGCACTGAAGCACCCGTGGTGTGTCTGCCAGGCTGTGGAGCCCTGGGCAGCCCCGATGCCAGCCAGGAGACGCCCCCAGGGCCGGTCCCCCCTGCTGGCATAGCGATGTCCCTGCTCATGGACAGCAGCTCAGCTGCCTTTTGGGAAGGGCGTTTTTCAAGATGAAAATCCCATTTTGGGGAAGGCGGGGAAGCCGTGGTGCAGTGAGTTCATGGAGGGTGATGGGAGGGGGTACAGACAGGGCAGGGCTGGCACTGCTGTGATGGATGGAAGGGGAGCTGAAGGACAAGGACAGCCTGGAAGAGCAGAGCTGGCCCAGACAAGCCAGCAACAGCATTGGCAGAAGGCTCAGCAGGCTCCCGTGCCTCTGATGCATTTTCACACGGGCTTTTTGCATTCTGTTCATGTTTCTTTCTATTTCTACACCTGGATCGTGGCCAGAATGAAAAAGAAGAAGCGCAGATAGAAAACTTAGTGCTTTTCAATTAAACAGGAAGCTCTTTGCCATTGTAAGCGAGCTTATTTAGACATTAAATCAAAATCAAATGCTTGCACCATCAGTGCTGCTCACAGTCTGATAATTAATGATGGCTCTCCCCAGCGCAAACCCTCGGTGTTCTGTCAGCACCACTGTAAGCTTTGATCGAAAGCTTTTTAAGTAGTTTCAGAAGCTGGATCTGTAAAATAAAAATAACCCAGAGTGGTAATTCTCTGCCCAAGAAATAAATAAAAAAGGCTCGGAACATTTAAGTGTTGGCTGTCAGCTCATCAGCGATTCCAGCGTCACAGGCTGAGTGAGCAGTGAGGGAAGGAAGGGGTTTCTGGGCACTTAGATGGGGACTCTTTTACATCCCTCTGCCAGCAGGAAGGAGTTTCAAGGCAGATGTGAATTATTTCTGCCTTTTCTGCACTCTCTGTGGTGGAAAGGGATCTCGATGCCGGTGGAAATCAGGCTCAGTTGTTATGGAAATATCATAAACCCTCCCCAGCCAGAGCTGCTGGTCCCTAGCTGGGAGCTGTGAGGGGTAGAGGCGGGAAGGGATGAGGCAGGACAGGATGAGGCAGGACAGGATGAGGCAGGAAGGGATGAGGCAGGAAGGGATGAGGCAGGAAGGGATGAGGCAGGAAGGCAGAGCTGCATCAGTCCCTGCTGGGTCAAGGCCTCAGGGTCAGGTCCCATCAGGGCAGCCAGAAGTGACCTGGGCACCTCTGGGGCCAGAGGCGCAGCCTGGGGGCAGGGGGAGCTGTCTGGGACTGGGGGGGCTGCAGGAAGGTCAGGAACCTCAAACTGGGCTGTGGCTGGAGGGTCTCCCCTCCCCACCCATCTCTCACCTTCCTGAGCTTCCTGAGCTTGCACTGGCCCCATTCCCAGTCAGGCTTTTTCTCCATGCCTTTTCCCCACTCCCTTCAGTGCCCTCTCCTATCCCACCCCCTGGGCACTGGAATCCCACCTGAGCACCGTGTGCCTCCCTCTCCATCCCACCCACCTCAGCACAGGATGGAGGAGCCTCTCCTGGGTCCCACTCCCCCCCTGCTGAAGGAGCCTTCTCCTGTCCCACTCTCTGGGCAGGCCAGGAGCTGCCAGGCCAGGAGCTGCCAGGCCAGGAGCAGGGCAGGAGCTGCCAGGGCCAGGAGCAGGGCAGGAGCAGGGCAGGAGCTGCCAGGCCAGGAGCTGCCAGGGCCAGGAGCAGGGCAGGGCCAGGAGCAGGGCTCCCCTCCTGCCTGGCACTGCTGGGACAGTCGCACGGCGTTATTTCTGTCTGAACTGGGAACTGCTGCTCCTGCTCCCCTCCAGAGCTGGGGAACTCCCCCTCTTCCCCAGTGCCAGTGCCTTATCACCCTTGCAGGGAAGAAACTTCCCCTAATATCCAATTTAACCCAGCCTGTCCTGCCCCTTGCTCCTCGGGGTTTTCCTGCTGTTCAGGTGTCACACATCCCACCTGCCACGCAGGACAGGCTGGGGGATTCCAGCCTCCCCAAAAGGAACCAAGGTGAGCCATGCCCAGGAGTGTAGGGCTGCAGGAGCAGGATTGGATTATTAAGAGCAATTTTGAGTAATTAAGAGCAATTTCTCATGCGCCAGTCACCACATCCCACATGGAAACTACATCCAGGGTGACACAGAGCAGCCCAGAAAGGCCCCAGTCACCATCATCCTGCTGAGATTTGCTGTTACTCCTCTTTTGCTGACTCAAAATGGGTCAAAATCTCTGGAAATCTCTGGAAAACATTAGAAAAGCATCTTGAGGCAATCTGAGCATGAGGATCATGGCATGAGGAGTTTGTCACGTTCCCTCAGGCTGGCTGGAAGCATTGCTGGGGTGATCCAGAGCCCCGGATTTTGGGGAAGTGACAGCTTGGATGCTGCTCACGCCGTGTCTTCACTATGGGATTTGTGCACTTGGGAGTCTGGAGCACACAGAATGTGGAAATTAGGAGTTGTGTGGAGCAGTGGAGGGACAAGAGGCCTGGATTTGTCATCTCCAAGGGTCGTAATCATGGTAATTAACGATGTTTGTAGGTCCTGGGCTGGCTACAATAGGATTTTATATGGTGCATCTTCCGCAGAACGATTTCCATTACTGGGAGCAGATAAAAACTGACATGGGCTCAGGGTGACTTGGGAAATCAATAAACAATAAAACTTAGCATGAAAACAAATAAATTAATCCAATCAGAAGAGACACTGAGAGCCCATCAGACTTGTTAGACAGATGAAGTCAAATGTCACTCTCAGGACTAAGCAATTGCTCCAGCAGACACGCCAGGCTCCCTTTAAGGATGATTTTCTCAACCTCTTTAGGACTGAGCTTGTTTCCATCTGCCAAACTCAGTCTGAATCAAGCAGAAGGAGACAGACAGGCTCCAAAACACCTCATCTCCCTGGAAGGGCTTTCTGTGCTCTGCTCTCCACAGTGACTGGACTGAGGCTCATGGGCCCTTTGGGGCTGGATGTGCTGTGCCCTGAGCTCAGGTGGGCCTGAGATGAGTCCCCTGGGATGAGTCCCTGCCTCTAGTGGGAATGGGAACCAGCCTGGATGAGGGATTCACTAACTAAAGTGCTCTCCTATAATTGAAGGTGAATCAGGGAATCAGGGAATAGTTTGGGTTGGGAGGGAGATTAAATCCCATCCAGTGCCACCCTGCCATGGCAGGGACACCTCCCCCTGGCCCAGGGACACCTCCCCCTGGCCCAGCTGCTCCCAGCCCCAATGTCCAGCCTGGCCTTGGGCACTGCCAGGGATCCAGGGGCAGCCACAGCTGCTCTGGCAATTGCAGCCCAGCCCCTGCCCACCCTGCCAGGGAACAATTCCTGCCCAAGATGCCATCCAGCCCTGCCCTCTGGCACTGGGANTCCCACACAGCTGGGCTGGGACCCTCCCCTTCCATCCTATGGGGCAGCAGACATTTTAAATGAATAATTTAATTCCAGCTGGACTGTGCCTGGCCGAGCTGTGCCAGGTGCTGCTGTCACACAGGGAACACTCTCAGGCACTTTCCAGCAGCACAAGAAATCATTTTTTACTGCCTGTAATTATGTGTTTCTAGCTAAATTAATCACCAGGGCAGATCTGAGTTTGGTACAACAGAACTACACCAGGCTGAGTTTGACCCTCAGGCTTTGCATGAGCTTAGCCTAATGATGTTAATTATGGGGGGAGGGAGGCATAATCCAGGGGTTAACAGGGCTGGGGCCCAGCAGCACAGCTGGCTGCAAAAACTGCAAAAATATTTGGGAGTTGGCTTGACAAGATGTGTGTTTTCTGCAGTTTTTTAGCAAACAAAAACAAACCCAGAATAAAAAAGGTTCCAGCCCAGATGAAAGATTGGCTTAGTTTGGGGAGGTTGTGGAATTCCTGCAGTGCAGTTGCTGAGCAAAACGCTGAGCAACAAAATCCCATTTGCAGAGGAAATTCCCATTCCCACTGATGTGATCAGGGAATTGGGGCAGGAACCCTGAGCTGGAGGGGAGGAACCAGCTCTGGCTCCCGAGGTGTCCTAGGCTGAGGGAATCTGGGGTTTCCAGCAGGAGCAGCTGGGCCCAGCTGGGCTGGGATGGGGTGACCTCGAGGCCTCGCCTGTCCCAGGTCCCGAGGGACCCCAGGAGCTGCTTTGCCTTCAGAGGAAGGGCCTTTCCAAGAGATGTTCCAAGGAAAAAGAAGTGCAAATCCGTGGTTTTCATCAGTGGGTGGATAATCCATGAGGTGTTTGTGTCTAATCTGAGGCTTTATTTCGATCAGTTCTTCTAGATTTTGACCTTTTCATCCTTAATTGTTTTCTGTCTTTATAAGTTCAATTAAATTTTTAATTGGAAAATCGGCTTTAACAGCAAAGCAGAGCTTTAAATCAAGAGAATGTTGAAAGAGGAAGTTTCAGACTTCACAACTTTCTGAACACTTAGAATTCCAGATAAATCAAAATTAACTTTTTCCTTTGAAAGCTTCTGGCTCCAGCACATCAGCATTTCTCCATGGGGGAAAAGAAGACGGAATTTCCTGGGCAATTTCCCAATATTTTTGGTACCTGCAGTAGCTGTTTAAAACCCTTTCACATCCTTTCACCCTCCCACACACACTGCCGAGAAATAAATCCTTTGGAAATGGAAATCAGGCTTGAAGTAAACAGATTAGTAATGGTTATTTGGTAACACTTTATTAATTAAATGTCCTAAATACATTTAAACCTAGGCATTTAATTTAGATTTATTGGGATAATTTAGATTTATAAGAATCGTTATTATACCTTAAGTACAGTAAATGCCAATTGATTTTTATAGACAATATTTACTGAGGTGTAACCACAGTGCAAAATTTAATTATCTCCATGCTCAGTTAAAAGGACAGGACAGAGGGTTCAGCCCCAGGGCTGCTGGGGGCTGCCAGGGCTGAGAGCTGCTCCTGTTGCTCTGACCTTGGAGTGCTGAGCTCTGCCCTGTCCTGTGCTCCCAGATTCCTTCCCAGGAATGCCAAGAGCTCCACAGGCACTTCTTCAGAGGAAAATCTTTCACCTCATGGCTCACCTGGTGCAGAGAAGCCCAGCTGTATGGGGAGAGATCAGGACCAGAGGGGGCTGCAGGTGCCCACCTTGGGGGGTTGGACTGAGGAGTCCAAGCAGAGGAAATTCAGTGCAGGGACTGAAGCTGGGTCTGTGTGGGAAATGAGCCAGAGGTGAAGGTTATAATCAAGTATTTCCTGTGAGGAAAGGCTGGGAGAGCTGGGGGTGCTCCCCTGGAGAGGAGAAGCTGCAGGGAGAGCTCAGAGCCCCTGGCAGGGCCTGAAGGGGCTCCAGGAGAGCTGCAGAGGGACTGGGGACAAGGCCTGCAGGGACAGCAGCCAGGGAATGGCTTCCCAGTGCCAGAGGGCAGGGCTGGATGGCATCTTGGGCAGGAATTGTTCCCTGGCAGGGTGGGCAGGGGCTGGGCTGCAATTGCCAGAGCAGCTGTGGCTGCCCATGGATCCCTGGCAGTGCCCAAGGCCAGGCTGGACATTGGGGCTGGGAGCAGCTGGGACAGGGGGAGGTGTCGGGGGGACAGGGGGAGGTGTCCCTGCCATGGCAGGGGTGAGCTTTAACATGAACTGAGCTGAGCTGAGCTGAGCTGAGCTGAGCTGAGCTGAGCTGGTCTAGTCTGGTCTTTAAGGTCCCTCGCGATCCCTCTGACCTGGACCAGCCCTGATTTGTCATTGTGGGGCTGTTGGCTGGGAAGGAGCTACATTAACACATCTGCAAATTGGGAGGAAAATGTTACAATCTTTCAGTTACCCTGGGTGCTTCCCCAACCATGAATTGTTACCTTTTGCTCCAAATGATTTTTTATTTTGCCTTTTTGTTCTTTCCATCCCTTTTGCCCCAATGAGCAGCATTGATTTTCCTGTGTAGGGTCACTGGGGCTGGGTTCACCTTGGTGCTGGGGCTGCTGGCCAGTGCTGGCCAGAGCTGGCCAGAGGGAGCTGAGCAGCCAGGGCTGCTGGGCCAGGAGAGCAGAGCACACAACTCCCAAACTCCTGCTCTTCACCCACAGCTTCTGAAGCAAATTAAAGCCCATCTCGAATGAGCAAAGCTTCCTTTTCCCATCCTGGGAAGCTGCAGCACAATCATTGCCTGGCAGGATGGGAACGTCCTCAGTGCAGGGATCTCTCACTGCTGTATTCCACAAAAGTTTTGACACTTGTTTGGTTCAGAGGCTGTTTAGGAAGGTTTGTGTTCCATCTTTTTTATGTTCCATCTGCTTTGCTTTGAGACTGGAACAGGAACAAGCCCAGAATCTCAAGCAGAGCCCAGCCAGGCTCACCTGTGCTCGTGTGAGCCTCACAAATCACCTCAGACACTCCAGCAAGTTAAAAAACCCTCAGGAAATTTCAAACAAACCTGGCCTGGGTCTTCAGGATGGATGCAGAGTTCTCATAGGAAATAATTCCCAGCAAACAGCTCAGAGGGCAAGATAATGATTCCTGAAGTGAAAATAACACAGAGCAGGGGGATTAGGTGGGATAAACACATTTTTATGCAGTTATGCTGAAGACTTTGCTGTTGGAACTTTGCAGTACCAGTTTGCCTTCTCTGATCAGAGTTCCCACATTTTTCTCTGTCTCAAACCCAAGTTACTAAAAGCCTCCACCTCTCACCAAATTAATCCCAAGCGCTTTAAACCCTCTGCACATCCTAGCCCATGCTCTGTGTCCTGGATTTACCTCTTCCAGGTGCAGTATTCCACCTTTTCCAGGTGAAAAGTGATCTGCTGCTCCACGGGGATCTCAGGGTTGAATGGAAAACCAGTTCAGCTGCCAGGGCTGAGCATACAGAGGTGAGGGAGGGATGTTGTGTGTGGGGAATCTGGCAGGCAGAGGAGCAGATCCTGTGGAATCAGTAATTGAGATAACTGGAATATGGACATTTGTGGGAGGAGCAACACTTCTCTGTGTGTGCTGATGGCTCTGTTTGTGTGGAGACAGGAACACGGGAGCTGAGTCACTGCCTGGGTGAACTTGGAGAGGCTATTGGAAGGAGGCTTTGATCCCTGGAATTGTCAGGCTTTGTGAATTGGGATGGAGCCACAATGAAGGTGGAATGGAGGGCGGAGCAAGGCTCGGTGCCCACATCCCCAGCACCCACTGGGGAGGAGCTCTGCCTCCTGAGCAAACAGAAAGAACAACGGGGATGCAGATGGGAATCACAAAATGCTTCCTCCTGGATGTGTCCTGGCCATGAAGCTGAACACTTTACTGAAGCTTTTGTAAATTCAGAGGAGTTTGGTGGCTGTGGCCTGGGTGGCACAAGGGAAATCCACAGGCAAGTTTAGAACAGAGATCAAGGCAGAATGGCTTTCCCAGGGCTGGATGGGATCTTGGGCAGGAATTGTTCCCTGGCAGGGTGGGCAGGGGCTGGGCTGCAATTCCCAGAGCAGCTGTGGCTGCCCCTGGATCCCTGGCAGTGCCCAAGGCCAGGCTGGACACTGGGGCTGGGAGCCCCTGGGACAGGGGGAGGTGTCCCTGCCATGGCAGGGGTGGGATGGGGTGGGATGGGATTTAAGGTCCTTTCCCACCCAAACCCATCTGGGATTTTAATGGTACCAAGCACTGGGCCCAGGGCAGGAGCAGCCATGTGCTGACACCAGTTCAGTGCTCCTGTGGGTACAAACAGCAGAAATGGTGTTTGAACAGGGCCACAGCCACTGAATTCCTGCGGAGAGTGACCAGGCAGAGGAATAAAGAGAGATAAATCTCCTCATGCACACAAATATTGTGCTGAAAATGAAGACGGTTCTGTTGTGTGAGCGTTCCGAGGAGCACGGAGCACTGGGAACATGTTCCAAATGTCAAACGGATTATACTCCAGCGCCCTTATTGTTTCATATAATTCTCATCTAATGTCACCCCTGGCAACAATAACACAATATTCACTTTGATGTAGCCTCACTGAATATTTTTAAGCAATGAGGAGATTGCCGGGAGAGGAGGGGCAGGCGGGGCAGGGGCTGCACCCAGCACAGGGGTGACGGAGCAGAGCCCAAATTAAATCCATCAGGAAGATTGAGTTTGCAGTTCCAGGGGCCCTGACACCTGTGCTGCTGCAGCCTGGGCAGGCTCGGGGTGGAGTTTTAATCAGGAGGTTCATCTCTGCTGGAATACAATTAGGGAGCCCTGGGCTGAGAGCAAACAGATCCGAGGAGCACAGGGAACGCAGAGCCAGGGACGTGGAGGGGAACAAGTCATCTGAATTTCTCCAGGCTGAGCAGAGCTGTCACTGGCAAGGGCAGGCCAAAGGGAGCTGATTCCGTGGGAAGGAAGGAGAAAATGACTGCCAAGGTGGGAAGTGCCAAGAGGCAGCATGGGCTTGTCCTCCCTTATTTGATTAATCTCTTGACCCAGAGGTTTCCATGAAGTTGATTCATGGAGCAGCAGCCAGATCCTGAGGCCTGGTGTCCTTCCTGCTTCCAGGAGAATTCCAGGGCAAGGGCAGTGGCACCCCCACTGATGCCTTAAGTTTTAGCTTTTATACTTTTTTGGACCCTGTCCTGGTTTAATGTGCAGTTCTGGGTTTCATATGAAAGGTTGGTGAGCTCTCTTCTCTTTGTCTGTCAGGGTAGACAGACAAAACAATTCCTTTCCAGCTGGGACCAAGGTCAAATTTTAGGCCCAAGAGTGCAAACAACAGTGAAGAAGACAGAAAGAACAAAGAGGATGGAGCTTCATAACCTGAGGCTGTAATTGCACAATGAACTCCAATGTGCAAATGGAGCAGAGCTGATAAAAATGTGAGGCCTCGTGCCCAGGATCCATTTTGGGCCCATTGCTGGATTGCTTGGGTGCAGCCCCAGGGGGTTCCTGCATGGCCCAGGCTGGATCCTTTCAATAAATCCCTTTTTATTCTTTTACTCTGCCTGGTCTCTGTTTCCAGCTCAGCTGTTCTAGGCAACATCACCCTTCAGCAGCAGCCCCAGGGACCAGGGGGCATAGGGGAGAAAGAAAAGCTCAGCTCCTCCTGCTCGGCCTCAGCGCGGTACCCTCCAGCTGATCCCATGGATAACTCTGCTGGAATCTCTCTTGGAACATATCCCCTCCTGATCTGTACAGGGACATTCAGCTCAAAGCCTCCCCTGGGTGCCCTGGGGGATGCCCTGTCCCTGCCCTTGGGGTGCTGCAGGTTTCACCCCCTGCCCCTTGTTCTGCCCCTGCCCTGAGCTCCAGCTCCCTGCACCCCAGCCCCAGGGAGTGCCCCAGCCCTTTAATTCCTACATAAATATTATCCTTGTGAGTCCCTTGGAGGAAAATAATATCAACAGAAATGATTGCCATTTCCTGTGTGGCTGCCTGAGTAACAGGAACCTGGTGATGTTTATCTTTAAAAAAAATGAAAAAGACAATAAAAAATAATTTAAAAATTATAAAAATTCACATCCTGGCATTTTCCTGTTGCAGCTGGCAAAATAACAGGCACATGCCACATTTGCATGTTCAAATCCAACAAAAAAATGGGCTTTGTTCCAGGATTCAGGGAAGGGACAACCTCCATGACCCCATTTCCGAGTGGAACTCCTGATTTTCAGCTCATTACTCAATTTTAAGCATTTCTGTGGGGTGAGCTTAATAAATGAAGGGCTCCTGCTGGGAGCATAGGTCAGGGCTCCCAGGGCTCTGCAGTGCCCTTTGCAAGGCTGAGCTGGAGGGAAGGTTTATTACTGGGGAGAATGGTGTAACTCAGTTCTGCTTGGTGAGATCACAGCTATTTATACAGATTTACATTGTTCTGGAGCTCCTTCACCCACACCAACAGCACAAAATTAAAATAAGGTAGGAAAACCCCATTAAAATCCCATTTTATACCCTCTGACAGGACAGAACGTGGCTCTGGGAATGGATGTGCACGCTGGACACTGAGGGAATTTATTCTTGTCCCCTCTAAAGAGAAAACTTCACACTATGAATATCAGAACATTTCTATCTGACCAGATGTCGAGCTCAGTGAACTCTTTCCAACTTCCTCCCTTCCCACCTCCACTGCTTCTCAAAGTTTCCATCACTCAGGGTGTAATTATTACTGATTGATCCCTTTCATCAGCTGAATTACTGGGAGTTTATTTGCTTTGTGTCTTTGAATTCTGTAAGCAAAATCCTGTTGTTTTCTCTTTTGCCTTTTTTGGTCCCAATTATAAAAGAAAGACTCATCAAGTGCCACAGATGGAATGGCCAAATTACAGCCCAGGGGTGCCCATCGGAAATGAGGGAAATCAGGTCATTTCTGTGGCATGGGCAAGACAGAGCCCTGCACTGCCAGAGCCTGGTGTGAACCCTCAGCTCTGGCTGGAACCAGGGCCTGCTGTGTCCAGGGCAGTCCTCCCATGCCTGAGGGTGTTCTCCAGCTCCACCCAGCATTTTGTGAGCTCTCAGCTGACTTGGAAAAGCCAATCCATGTCCTGTCCTGGATGTTTGAACACTGCTTAAAGGGAGACAGAGAGTGAGGCGTTGGTCTGGATTCCTCTTCCCCCGACTCCATCAGTTTGTGCTCATCCCTCGAGCTGGGGGATCCCTCTGTCCCTGTAAAGCAACAGAGGAGCCTCAAAGTGCTGGGGAAGGAGTGGCAGTCGCTGGGCAGACTTTGCATCCCATAAACCTCATCTGGGTTTTTCTGCAAGGGCTTTGTGACCCACCTCACAAGTGGCTGAGGGAGCTGGGGAAGGNAGGCCTTGGCAGGGGCTGCCCAGGGGGGTTTGGAGTGCCCAGCCCTGGAGGTGTCCAAGGAATTCCTGGATGTGGCACTGAGTGCTCTGGGCTGGGGACAGGGTGGGATTGGGCACAGCTGGGACCTGATGATCTGGGAGGGCTTTTCCAACCTCAGGAGTCCTGAGGTGTTTTGCAGCCTTGGCTGTAATTCCCTGAGATTCCCAGAAATGCAGGGCCAAGCCAGGCCCAGGGATCCCCTTGCTGACACCGAGGGCTGTTTGCAAACTCCTGCTGGATTCTAAATGTTTGGTGCACCAAAGCAAATCAGGTTATTCCCAGTCAGGAGAAGGTGTTCCTCCCTGGCTGACTGCAGCCTAGCCTGGCTGGGCAGGCACATGGATCTGCTGTCCTTGCATTGGGATGCACAGTAAATACCAGCCCACATTAGCACAGGCACCAATGCCTATTAAGCCAGAGGCTAAATTTGGGATTTTTATGTTGCAATAAATCTTGCTTCTCTACAAAGTCTTGGCAAACCTTAAATCAAAATCTTTCTCCTCTCCCCTCTCGTCAGTTATTGATTGGGGCATTATCCATC
>VXBQ01013729.1:55977-71704 GCA_013400175.1 Phainopepla nitens
TTCCAAAGGCAGAACCCTCAAACAAGAGACAGGAGCTCTGGAGGGGCAGAGAGGTCTCTGTACAAACGTGGGGTGCGGCAAAGGGGTAAAACTGCTCCCAAAATGCCCTGGAAATTCAAGTGCTTTGGGATCAGAACCACTCATGGATTTATACATCTCTTTTCCTGCTGTCCCTCACAGGTAAATGTCCAGGATCTCATTTCACTTCTGCTCCAAATCCTTCCTCCCCCCTTGCTGCTGCTGGCAGCACCCAAAAATCCCCCTGCCAATGTTTTATTGAGGGCAGAGAGACTGGGGAAGAAAATAATTTCTCTGCCCTGGCTATCTTTGCCATGTTAAACACCAGTAAGAAATGCTATTATGAATATACCATAATTCAGACTCATCCCTGAGCAGATTTCACTTTGGTGGGATAAATTTATCCCCGTCGGATTTCAGAGCCGGCCGTGCCTGGGACCTAATGAATCCAACCAGCTCAGGATAACAATAATTTCTACAAATCTGCTTATCTGGGCTAAATGTTTATCCCTTTAGCTGCAAACCTCTTGATCCCAAATCATTGTTATAAAACATAAGCAGGGAGTGTCTGCACGAGCTGGTAATTGAAAGGCACTTATTTGCTCAGCTGCTCAGCACCAACGCAGGGATTGAAGTGCTGTTACCTCCAGATTCCCCATTTGATTCATTCCTGCAAAACAGCACAGGGGAGGCTCTAAAATCCTCCCTGTGAACAAAGCAGCCCGCAGGTGCTGGCTGGGAGCTGTGTGGGCAGCATGGCACAGGAGCAGTCGATGTGATCAGATCCTGCTGCTGAGCCAACACGGGCTCCAAATCCAAAACCTCAGAGGCAGTGAGAGCAGGGCAGCAAACAGAGCCTCTCCACAAAGCTGGGCAAGTGTTACAGAGAGGCAAAACTACCTGGGCTGAATCGCTGCCTGGTCTGAGAGCAGTGGAGAAAAATACTGATTATGGGCTGTAATTAATCTGCTGGGGCTGGCCCAAAGCACTTCTGGCTTCAATTGCAGCCAGAGTGAGAGGAGTGAGAGGATGGATAGGCTGAAGGAGTGGGAGCACATTCTCATTATGGGATTGGCCTGCACAGCCCACACAGCTGCTCCCCAGGAGTGAAGGAAAGGGGGACTCTGCAAGGGGGACCTGCTCAGTGGCACTGTGGAAAACGCCTGTGGCAATGCCAGGATCATAAAATAAAACACTCACAGAAGGGTTTAGGGTGGAAAGGACCTTAAATCCCATCCAGTGCCCACCCCCTGCCATGGCCTAGGACACCTCCCCCTGTCCCAGGTGCTCCCAGCCCCAATGTCCAGCCTGGCCTTGGGCACTGCCAGGGATCCAGGGGCAGCCACAGCTGCTCTGGCAATTGCAGCCCAGCCCCTGCCCACCTTGCCAGAGAACAATTCCTGCCCAAGATGTCATCCAGCCCTGCCCTCTGGCACTGGGAAGCCATTCCCTGGCTCCTGTCCTTCCAGGCCTTGTCCCCAGTCTCTCTCAATTTTTCCTGTAGCTCCTTCAGGTACTGGAAGCCCAAAATTCGGTGACCCCAAAGCCTTTCCTTCTCCAGGCTGGACAATCCCAGTTCTCTCAGCCCTTCCTTGTGGGACAGTCTACTGCAGACCCTCAGAGTGAAACTTCCCCTGTAATCCTAAACAAAGTGATTGCAGCTCTCCCTGAAACCTCCAGAGAAGGAGGGGGTGTGGAGGAACCAGTTTAGTGCAGGACCAGCTCCAGTAGGATGGGGATTGCAGAGTCACCCTTCACGATGGGAATGCAGCAGCTAAAGAAGAGATTTTCCCTGGGAACGGGGCTCTTGGAGTGCCTGGAATGGCCCCAGGCCAGCATGTGCCCCTGAGTGCCAGCCTGGCCATTCCCAGCCTGCTGGACACTGGCAGCAGGAGGGGCAGGAGTGGCAGATGGCCCAAGATTTACCATTATTTCAGGTACACTGGACCTTGGTTATTTCCAGCTCCAGAACTCAGCAGTGAAACCTTGGCTCTTGCTCCTGTGTCACTTGGCAATTTGTCTCCATCCAATATTGCTTCAGTAGCGCTCAGATAAACAAATTAAGGGAGGAGAAAGCAACAAATGCAGCTTAAGACTAATTCTCCTCCACCCCCTGAATAACTGAGGGCCTTGAAGAGTGTTCAGAGCCAAATTACACTTCAGTGCACAGGATTTAATTTGCATCTGCCAGCTTCAGAAGGGGGATTTAGTCAGACAGGGCATTTGCATGCCATAAAAGGAGCTGATCTCTAATTAAACTAATATCATGTTTGAGTTTCTGCAGTGATAACGGGGAAGACAAAACACGCAGGTCTTGGCAGGAGGAAGGAGCAGGCTGGGAGCACAGGAGGGGAACAGCTCTTCTAAAACCTGCCAGACACAGAGGGGGCATTTCAGGGTGGTGGGAAGATCCTGTGCCAGAGAGAGAAATAATTCCCTGGTATTCCAGAGTCTCTGCACCATTTCTGCAGTGTTTGCAGGAAATGCATGAGGTGTTGGGAAGCTCCCTCAGCAGAGCCTGACAGCACCAATTCCTGGCAGGAGCAGGATGATTTCCTGGAAAAAAAATTTAAAATCGCTTTTCTTCTACATGATCTGGCATTTCAGGGAACATGGAGTCAAATCAGCTTTCTAATTTTACTCTGCAGCCTTGATTAGGACAGAGCTTGGGGTATGTCCAGGATTTTCAGCAGTCACTAAGTGAGAAGGAGGTGAGGGCTTGCCATGAAGTCAAATAATTCCTGGTGTTTCTCCACACCCCAGCTTTCCCACACCCACCTCTGGAAGGATGCTGAGGAGTCTGACAGCCAGAGTCTATCAAACAAGTACACAGAATATCAAACAAGTAAGCAGAGATCTGTTTTAGAATTGTCTTTGGCTCTGCTGAATCAATTTTGGTTTTTAGCAACTCCTGAAAAGAGGAAACTCTTCCAGGTCAGCTCAGCCACAGGAGACAGACAGGTTTCTTACCTGCCATCAAAGAGCCAGAAAAAAATCAGTAAACTCTAGCAATTATTGTCAGAGAACAATGGATTTTAGGGCCAGGGAGGAACACAATTACAACATCGGGTCTGATTTCCTGCTCTCCAATGTCCCTGAGCGATTCCTTTCCTGAGCCTGAGTTTGAGGCAGGAGGAGCCTTTGAGGAGGACACCCCCTCAATTCAGACACCCCAGGACAGAGCAGAAGCCTCATCCCTGTGAGCCCTGCAGGGAGAAATTACTGCCTGCCTCAAACCTGTTTATTTCCTGCTTTAATCCCTCCAGTGTTCATCTCTGAGCTGCTGGAATTGTGCTGGGCCTGGGAGCTCCTGGAATCACACACGGGTCCGACAGGGACCCTTCTCCCAGGGAGGCTGTGGCTTCCCCATCCCTGGGAGGGTCCAAGGCCAGGCTGGAGCTCTTTTATGCATTCCATACCACAAAGCTCCAGTCTGTCATGAGAAGGCCAGCTCCAGGTTAATTTTCAGATCATCTTTTATTTATTTCCCACTGAGGTGATCCTGGCTTGCAGCACTTACCCAAGCAAACATCCCCTGGCACCTCTCTCTCAGGAAACAGATGCACGTGGATCAAACCATGTTTATTTTTTCCCTGGTGACTCAGGGCTGTGCATATGCCACCATGTGTGGCATTTCCCACTCCTCAAAGAAAGAAAACTCCCACATGACATTAAAGCTTGGCTTTGGAGGAGTTTAGTGTTTTAAAGATGGAAGCATCCAAGCAAAATATCCTTTGGACAGAACTAAAGCAGGGGACTTTTCAAGGTGAGGGGATTTGTGTGGTTGTGTTCTGATCTCTGGTCCAGTGATCCCCGGCTGGGCTAATCCCCTGCAAAGATAAAAGCTCCTGCTGGGGAAAACAAGTTCTCCCCTGGCAGAAGTCTGCTTTTAACAACCCCCTCAGTGATCAGAGCCTCCCAAACTCTTGGGGTTTGTGTTTCCTGAGCTGTTAAAGCAGCAGTGGGGTGGTGTGACCTTGGAAGGCAGAGGCCACCCCTGCCCAGGTGACCTCACCTTCCCTGGCACGTGGGGAAGTTCCTGGATCCCATCCCTGTGGAAATGGAGGGGGTTTCTCCCCAAGCCTGCTCTAAGAGAAAAAGAAAAGGAATTTGAGCAGAGCTTTTTCAGTCTCTCAAAGACAAACAGACCCTGAAGACAAAGCCCCTCCTGACCCCCCCACCTTGCAGTTGCGGCTCAAACCCCCCAGACCAAACCACAAATGTCACCCAGAGCAGAGCCACCAGGACAAAAACCTTCCCTTGTGTTTTAGCTCCCCAAACATCCCATGGGACTGGAGAAGTGGAGGGGAAATCCCATTTTTATGGTGCCACAGCCAGGCTCCCAAGTAGGGTTTCCTTGCTCAATAAATCAATCAATCAAAGGGAATTCTCATCCTGGCTCAGCAAGCCTTCAAAACTACCCAAATATACAAAGTTCCTCAAGAGCAAGGGGAATAAAAAGGCAACTCATCCACTTGTTCAGCATCCTTAGGCTCCTGTTCCATAGGCTAGAACTGCTGTAGGGGATTATAAACCAGCTGGAGCTCATGGCAGGAGCAGGGCACATGGAGGGGAAGAAAATACCTGTACAAGTCCAATTAACATTAATTAGCTGGGCCTGGGCTCCAGAAACGGGCAAAGGAGGAGCACTGGAGGGATAAAGGGCAGGGCTGGAGAGCTTTGTGTTCCCTGTTAGAGTCAGGAAGCTGCAAAAGCCGTGGTGAGCAGAGAGGATCACAGTCAGGGAATGGATGAGGGTGGAAAAGACCTTTGAGGGCATTGAGTCCAACCGTGGCCCAGCATGGTCACCCCTAACGCACGTCCTGAGTGTCACAGCCACACCTTCAGCAATGGTGACTCCACCACTGCCCCTGTTCCGATGCTTGGCCACCCTTTCCATGAAGGAATATTTCTATTCCTTTATTACATTCCTATTACTATTCCTATTATCTAAACCTCCCCTGGTGTGACCTGAGGCCATTCCCTCTCATCCTGCCATCCTGGGATGCTGCATCCAGCCCAGCATCTGACTCCAAACCCCTCCAGAGGCTCAGTGCTTCACAGGACAGGGGCACTGAGGTGTTGGATGATGGATCTGAGCTCTCTGGGCCAGCCCAGAGCATGAGGGGAGGCAGCAGAGCTTGGATTCTTTACACCACAAACAAAGAGCTCGAAATCAGAGCTGGGCACCCTCAGCTCCTTCAGCATTGTAGAAAAGAGCCCAGAGCCTCTGGGATGTGCCACCTCACCTGCCTCTTGCTGGGTGCCAGGTGAATCCCAGCAGCAGCTGAGCCAGGTGTGGAATTAGGCATCTGTGGCACCTGCAGCTGCCTCAGCACCGTGCCAGCCCCTGGCAAATGCTCGAGGGCTGATTGTGCACCAGCAATGGAGATGGGAGCGATGCCTTGATCCAGAGCGGGGCTGGGTGTGTGAGCAGGGAGCAGCAGATGTTGGCAGCATGTCCTGGGGCTGGAGAGAGGGAGACAGCAGGGACCAATCCCACAGTGTCATCAGCAGTGTGGGGAGTTCTGCAGGGAGAGGGCAGCAAGGCAGGAGCTGGGACAGGAGGGGATTCCTGACAGGAGGGGGATTCCTTGACAGGAGGGGGATTCCCTGATGGGCTCAATTGATGCCCTTGCCTTTCTGGGGCTCCTGTTGGGATCTGCCCAGCAGAGCTTGAAAGGTTTGGGAAATTGACATTTCTGGTGGTCTAAAGAGGAGCAGAAAAGGTTCATATTCAGTTCCTAATAGGTCCTAAAATTTGTGGCCAGGTGGCCTCACAAGGAACAAAGCTCAGATGTTTCATTTTCTGCAGGATCAGCTTAGTTCTGACCCCAGCTCTGGATTTACTCCACCAAAATCCATTACTTCTGGTAGATTTATTTAAAAAGCAAAGGAAGAATCAGGAGGAACTCATTCAGCATGTTGCTTTCCAGCCCTGGGGTCATCTGCTCTGATGGAGACCTCACCAGCCCTTTATTGATTAACAACCAGTGGCATCAGGTCTCCTTTTCAGGTGGAAAATATCAAAATTAGGGCCTTCACTGCTGCTCATGTTATCTCCAATTAACTGCACTGACATGATTTGTTCTCCCACAGTCTTTGTTGCATAACTAATCGCAGCCAATAAATATAAACACAAAAATAATTAGCTAGAATCAGCTCGCTGCCCGTGCCAGGCACAGCCCAGCAGCAGCAAGGAAGACATGTGCTCTTCCTGACATGATTCCAGTTAATTTTTCCTTCCTTTTGTTTTTTTTTTTTTTTTTTTTTCCTGCTTTGGGTGAAGGTAGGGGCTGCAGGTGCCTCTGAAGGGCTGCAGCCATGGTAACACACCCAGACACGGGATATTGGCTCTCCAGGTGCTTTGGGGATTAATTTTGTGTCAGTTCTGGTTATCGCCTTGTTCCAGGAGATCCCAACATTCTCACATTCCCAGAGCAGATGTCTGGAATTAATGAAATAGAGAGAGGAGTCTCCAGCAAGGGCTTTGACCTGCAAGGGGGGAGGATGGGCAGAGCCCCTGGTGCTACTTGTCCTTCAGAGCACTGCAGGTGCCACCCTAAGGACTCAGGTGGTGCCACCAGCCTGGGAGTGGCACTGGATGGGGACAGGACATTGCTCCTGTGAGCACAGGACACTGCTCCCAAACTAAGCTGGGATGAGCTGGCTCAGGAGGACTGGGGAAGAAAGGGATGGCAGGATTGAATGATTGTGCAAATCCACCAATTTCCATGGCATTTTCTGTAGGAAGTGGAATTGTTTCATCTCAGTGCTGTCCTAAATCTGTTGTATAAAGACAGTAAATCTGCATTTTTTTTCCTGTGTTCTTGTTGTGCTTCATTTCTCTGGATCAATTTTATTACCCCATAATTCACATTGTCTCACCCTTCACTTCTCATATTACAAAGTTTAGGATCATCTAAAGAACAGTTTTACTTCTCATTGGAATGAGAAGGTTTGAAATTATTGAGCTTAGGTGATGGAGATGTGTTGAAGCAAATTCTCCATGCAATGTCCAGTGTGGAAAACGTTCCCAGTTCCTGACTCACTGCTCTATTAGTAGCAGCATTAGTACCAGTATTAGTACCACTATTAGTATTACCCTCCACAACCCTGACAGGAGGGTGCAGCCAAGTGGGGGTCAGGCTCTACCTCCAGGGAAGAACAGGACAAGAGGAACACGCCTCAAGTTGTTCCAGGGAAGGTTTAGGTTGGATATTAGGGGAAATTTCTCCCTGGAAAGGGTGGTCAGGCAGTGCTGGAGTCCCCATCTCTGGAGGGATTCAAAAGCCACGTGCATGTGGCACTTGGGGACACGGCCAGTGCTGGCCTTGGCAGTTGGACTCAATGATTGATCCCAGAGGGCTTTTCCAACCTTTCCAATGATTCTCTCATTCCAAGATTATTCAGGATTTTCTCTTCCCTGAACCAGCAGTTCCAATGGGAAGTGGCACCATTTCTGCACAAATGGAGACACCATTTTCAAAGCAGTTTGTTTGTCTGGGATTTTGCAGGGCAGCATCAGGAAGGTTTGGGAATGGATCCCTGGAAACTCCCATATACCCCTTCCTGAACCATGCCATTACCAAGGTGAACACAAGGATCTGACAACACTCTTTTTATTTTCCTTTTTTTGCTCAAGCACCCTAATTTGCCATAATTTTCCCATCTGGCAATAAGAACCTGGATAACGCAGGCACGAAGAGTTCAGGGGGACCGGTGACCCCAGGGCTTTCAGAGGATCCACTCAGGATCCTTCCAACCCCAGATCCTTTGGGCATCTTCCAAAGAAGACAAGGAATCCTGCCCCTTCCCAGACCATGCCTCTCCATCTGGAATATCCACACATGTCCCTAAAATCCTGCTCGCCAACCCCTCAGATTATAGGCAGGTTTAAAAATGTGAAGTCGTCAGAGTTTTGAGATGTTTCTCTCAGCAGCCTGCATGCAAATACATGCAAATAGATGTAAATAGGGAGGCACTGCCTCAGCTGGGTTATTGAAGGAGCTGCTGCTCCTAAGAGGATTTTTTTAAGAAGGCTAAAGATCCCCCAACACCCATTAGAGCCCAGCCCCTGTGAATTACACTAAATACAGGGTTGTTATCCTTGACAGAGCCTGCCAAGGGATGGAGCAGGGGCTGGAGCTGCTTCTCCACATCCCTCTCCCATCTCTTCTCCATCCCTGCAGCAGCTGGAGGGTAGCTGGGGCAGAGGAGGGCACGGCTCCAGGGGCTGCAGCGTTCCTGGGGTGCCCTGCTCCAGCAGGGTGGGATCAGGAGCAGCCCTGGCTGGTCCCTGCTGGGGCTCTCGAGGAGTTGCTGCTCTGCCCTGGGGCAGCTTTACCCTCCAAAATCATCCCAGCAGTTAAAATTCCCACCAGTTAAACCATCCCAGCAGTTAAACCACGCACCAGTTAAACCATCCCAGAAGTTAAACCACGCACCAGTTAAACCACGCACCAGTTAAACCATGCACCACTTAAACCATTCCAGCAGTTCCCTGAACCCTGCACAGGATCCAGTAATTGAAGAGTTTTCTCCTTCCCCCAGAAATATTATTTATTTCTTCTTCCTAGAGACAATCAAGCACTGGAAAGTGGTGGATCAGGCCTTGGGAATATTCCCATCTGGGAGTGCCCCTGTCTGGGAGCACTGGTGCCACCTCCCTCCCAGACTGGGGCTCTCCAGCGGAGCCCTCACACATTGCTGTGCTGGGTTGTTGTGTCTGGGCTGTGGGGATGTGGCACAGCTGATACTGGAAGTGGTTCAGCTCTGCTCAGAAAGCTTTGTCCTTCAGGTTTCTGCTCCAGCACTCAGGAGCCTCCTGCCTTTCAACACTCGGCAGGATTCAGTGACACACCAGGAGCTTAACACGATTACCCCAACTTACACTCCCCCTCCTTAGACCTCACTCCCAGGGGCAATTTGTAATTTGCAGTTGGAGTTTATTCACTGTCTTTGAACAAAGAAATTTGATTTTTTATTTTTTGCTTTTAGTCTCCTCTTAAATCCTGACAGGTTAAAAAAAAAAAAAGGAATTAAAAACCCTTAATGCTTTCATGAGAAGCTAAAATTTCTCATGGAAAAGGAAATAGTTTTGGCAAGCTGAACAGAAGAATTATATCAGAGCTAAAGGAAAAATAAATATTTGACCTGTTTTTGTAATTGTTGCTAATTCATTGTTATTTTTATCATCACTGTCTGTGACAGGCCCCCATTGAAGTGGACTCTGCACGAACACAGAACATCACCAGCAGTAAAATCAGGTGAGAGCGTCCAGCAGGATTGCTCCAGCAGTGCCAGACCTGGGCCTGGAGTCATGCTGGATCCTTCAGTGAAAGTTCTCTGCTCCAACAGGGAAAAATATCTTTAATTGCCATGTGAGATGAAGCTGCTTGGCCTTTGATGGCTCTTCTGAAGGATGGATTTCAGTGGCCACATCTGCAGCAACAAAACCCCAATGCAAATACAACTGCTCCCTCTCGGTGTGCACTGAGCATTAATTAAGGGAGCCAAGCAATGCCCACCTTTTGTCAGAGAGCAGGAAACGTAACGAGGCTCCCAGGTAATGAGTTCCACTCACACGTACAGCAGCTCCCTGAAATAATGAGCTTTGGAAACAATCCAGAGGTGCTGCCTGGATATTGATGTTAGGAACTCGCTGACCCTGTTGCAGGCAGGTCATGCTTTTCACAGAGCATCTCCCCTTCAGTCTGGGCTCCCTTCATCAGAGCAGGGATTGCAGCAGTGCAGAGCAGCCCCAGGAGCACAGAAACCCTGCCTGGCTCTGCTGCCAGGAGCCAGAGCCTTCTCCTGAGCCTTTATCCTCGGTGGGGTTTTGTAGGATGAATCCCAGCCTGGTTCTCGCCCCCTCACGGCTTGGAGAGGCCTTGTTGTGTAGCAGGGTGGGATTGTGGCTCTGCAGTATTCTGAGTCACTTGGAAATGATTCTTGAGGTAAAAGTGATTCCAGTTCCCCAGGGATTCTCCCCTGTCCCACTCGGCCAGCTCTGTGTGGCAGAGGGACTAAAGCTCTGTATGTGGGCCCTCCGTGTCCTCAGCTCTGGAGGCCACATTATGCCAAAGGTTTTTTCTCCCCATTTTCTAGGGGAAAAGCTGGAAATGTCCTGTTTGCCTATTTCCCACCATGTACCAGCAAAGGATTGGCTCAACTGGTCAGGGCCTGGTGCTGAAAATCCCAAGGTTTTTGGGGTTCATGCTCAGCCCCTGCATGGGCCATTCCCTGAAGGGCTGGACGTGGTGGACCTGTGGGTCCTTCCACCTCAGGATGTTCTGTGATTCTGGGATTCAGGAGAGCAATCCTGGGGACAGCTCTGGCTCCTCAGGACAAGAAGGACACGAAGGGGCTGGAGCATGTCCAGGGCAGGGAATGGAGCTGGGGAAGGGGCTGGAGCCCCAGGAGGGGCTGAGGGAGCTGGAGAGGGGCTCAGCCTGGAGAAAAGGGGGATCAGGGGGGACCTTGTGGCTCTGCACAACTCCCTGCTAGGAGGGGACAGCCGGGGGGATCGGGCTCTGCTCCCAGGGAACAGGGACAGGAGGAGAGGGAACGGCCTCAGGCTGGCCAGGGCAGGCTCAGGGTGGATTTTGGGAAAAATTCTTCCTGGAAAAGGCTGTCCACCCAGGGCAGTGGTCAAGTCCCCATCTCTATAGGGATTTAAAAGCCCCATGGATGTGGCACTTGGGGACATGGGTTAGGGGTGGCTTTGGCAGTGCAGGGTTAAAGGTTGGATTCTTTGATCTTGGAGGGCTTTTCCAACACTATTGACTCTGTAATTCCATGATAAATGTCCCCCCCAGCAGCAGGGCTGTACCCAGGCATTCCTGTATGGATTACAGAGGCAGGAGCAGATGGAGGCTCCTGGAAAACAAAGCCCTGTAAGGACCCACGGAGAGGACAGCCAGGGACAGAGCAGGAGCTCAGCTCCTGCATGGAGGCAGCTGGAGCAAATCCAGGGCTTTGACCCAGCCCAGCTCTGAGCCAGCAACATTTTTAGAGCGCCCTCTCTGAGCTGCCCCCACTCTGTGAGCTGCAGATAGGAGGAGTGAGATGGGACATGGTTGTTTGGCTGTGTGAACACCTCAGCTGACAGCTGAGATCTCCAGCCCTGGCTCCTGTGGGTGCAGCACATCCCAGCCCTCCCTGCATCCCTGCCATTCCAGCAGCCTGGAATGCAGCAGGAGCTGGGTCCCACTGGCCTTTCCCCACCCTCACTGTAGTCAGGATTGATTACAAACATTCTCTAAGTATTTTTTTCCTTCCCTGCACTGCTCTAATCCACACAGTCCCCTGAGCTTGGATGTGCTGCCTGTTGCTCTCTGCAGCCTCTTCCTCTCTCTCTTTTTTCTCTCAGTAGACAAATTAAACCTTTTCCAGACACATTGCAGATGATTATTTCAATAGACTCATGGCTGTATTCCCAAAGTGGGAATTACTGCTCATTCTGGGGAGGGTGGCCAGTTCAAGTCCCAGTTTGCAGAATTTCCACCTGTGCAAAGCCAGTCTGGCAGGACCTGATTCCTCAGTACATCCCAGGGGCAGAGTTTTAACTGTTGGCAGAGAGATGAACAAAATCATAGCTGAAAACATAACATTTCTTGTGATTTCCCCCAGTTTTCAGTTGGTTTATGCAATTTTTTCAGGTTTTGGCTGTTCCCAACCTTGGCATTCTGTGAAAAGCTGCTTACGACCTAATCCAGATGTTATCTCAGAACAGTATTGGGGTGTGTATCTATCCATCCATATAGATATAAACCACTTGCAATAAATATTGCTCAGCCCATAAGCCCATCCTGCAAATATCCCTGATGGAAATCCCACTTTCCCAGCCCCTGTTCTAGTGTCTGTTAACAAATTGTTGTGTCATGAATTCCAATCCAGGGCTGTCTGCTCTGCCCAGGATGGACAAAGAGATGAGATTGTTTCCTCCTTCCACAGAAGCCTCTTCAGCTGAAACAATTCCCATCAGCTAATTCTGAGTTTTTACAGGGTTGGGTACATCCGTCCCCATTTGTATTCTCTAGGAAGAAAGCAGATTATGTTTTTCACCACAACAATGAGTGTTTCTGTCACAGTGAGCACTTCCAAAAAGAAAACAAGGCCTGTGCTGACAATGGCTCTGTTTCATTCATCAGAGTTCCCAATCCAGAGGCTCCCTCCCAACAAAGCCCTGGAAGAAACAAAAGGCAGGGCTTGTTTTACACCAGGCTGGGCTCAGCCACCCCTCCTGCAGCACCAGGAGAGGGACCAGGGCGCCAGCAGCCCCCAGCTCATCATCCAACCACGGGCACAGAGACAGGAAAAGGGAATTTAATGAGGAAAGGAGAAGAGTGCAAAGAATTCAGACGAGCAAGGAGAGACAGGAGCATCTGGTGTGTTACAGCTGTTGGAGGAAAAAGTGTTTTTTAACTCCCCAAAAGAATCAAAATACATCTAGATGTTGTTGCGGTTTTTTTATTCTTTCTCTGAACTTGAAATAAGAAAAACAAACCACAAAACCACCCAGCCACAAAAAAACCCTGCCTTCTTTTCCCTCTGGACTGGAGCCAAGGCAGAGGGAGGCAGAAAACGAGGACGATATGCAAAGCATCGCAATGTTCAGTGATCAAAATGGGAGATATTTTAACCCAAACAACAGCTTTCTGCTCAAATTCTCACTCTGCCTAAAAAGCTGTTCCGTGCTCAAAAACACACAGAGCAGGAGAGAGAGATTTTAAGTAAAATGACTTGAACCAGCTCTGTGTTTTCTCCTGCTGGCAACTTCCAGGCTTCTAGAATTTGGAGAAAGTTTAAAAAAAAACCCCACAACTCCGAAGGAATGTGAGGATCAGATGGAGTGGCTGTTATTTGCTGTTATTTGGTTATTGTGAAAGATCAAGAAATAATCCTGACTGGGAACCACCTGCCGCAGGAAATGATTCCTGATCCCTCTGTCCAAGCACCTGGTGGTATAAGAACCCCTTTTTGGGGGAAAACCCCTTCTTGCAAGCAGAGGAGATTTTATCATTTATCACAAATGCATTTCCTGGTGCATCTCCCCTTCCAAACCTTCCCATTTTCCCACAGAAATAAAGTTCCTCCAACAATTCCCTGCAAGTGCCCCCTCGTTTCCTCCCAGGGCTCCTCCTGCCTTCCCCCTGACTCCCAGCATTGCTTGGCAAAGGCAATTCTGACATCTTCCTATTTAACGAGAATTTTCTTGTCTTAGATAGAGAAAGAACCCCCAAAGCATTTTCATGCTGTGGGCACTGCACTGGGGACAAAAGCAGCAGAAATGGTGAAATTGTTCCAGCCTGGGGAGCGAGGAATTACCTGGATTTTCCAGGTGTTTATTCAAAGGGCTCTCCAACATTTCCCAGGTATTTGCTCTCCACTTATGCATTTCAAGGGCTGTACACGAGCGATGAGAGGCAAGGACAAGACCTGAATGTTCTACTGGAAAAACCATTTAGCCGGGAATTTGATTTCCTTCAATTTTCTGATTTTTTTTTCCCCGCTAGGGAGCAACAACCATATTGTAACTGAACTGACAATCACAGTGTCTTACTTCAAATGAAATTGTCAAAATATTGTGTCAGGAATCCTGTGTGAAGTGATTTCTTTGACTGTCACTCACATTTACCATTCTAAAGAGTCTGGTTTCTATTAACAAAGACACTCAACACATAAATAATCTCAAAAACCAGATACAGCTAAATTAGGAACACCCAGAAATATTAACAACAACAATAATCTAACCTTTGAGAAGGTGCTTAGGGGAGAAAAAGCAAGAAAATCCAAGTTCAAGAATAATGAAAAAGCGAAGTCTATTGAAATGTCTGAAATTTGATATAATCACTTAGCAAATGCCATTAACTTGCTCCATTAACACCCCACCTAATGATATGTTTGCTCTGTGCAAATAATGATAACAATGCAGAGATTCCCACTTATTCCCATTTTTGTGGGGTATAAAATCATTTCAGGAATCACAGAGTTTTAGCAAAATGAGATCTCTGGTGTCTGACTCAGGAATTGAAGGGCTGGGACACACCTGGGTTGCAGAACGGAGGGCATGAGGAGCTAGAACAAAATCTGGGGTGAAGAACTGCAGGGCAAGAGGGGCTGGGATAAACCCTGGGGTGCAGAACTGTGCAGGGTGGGTTTATTGGGGTGTCTGGGGCAGGCCAGGGTTGGCTCCATGATCCCTAGGGTCCCTTTCAGCTCAGGACATTCTGGGATTCTGTGATCTGTGAGTCCAAGGATGAAAACTCTGACAGGAGAGAAATTTAGGCAACACTTGGACAGGTGCAACCCCCCCATGAGGCTGCCCTGGGCTGTGTTTGAGGGGTCAGAGAGGTTTCCCAGGCCCAGCTGGGGCAGCTGAGGCTCTGAGAGCCATCAGGAGATGCCAGGATGAGCCTTTGTCCCACGCAATGCAACAGAACCTCAAACAGCAGCAGGGGAGGGTCAGGCTGGACATCAGCAGGAATTTCTCCATGGAAGGGGTGGTCAGACATTGACAGGGGCTGCCCAGGGAGGTTTGGAGTCCCCACCCCTGGAAATGTCCCAGGAAGGCCCAGATGGGCACTCAGGGCTCTGCTGGGATCAGGCACAGCTGGGACTCAATGATCCAGGAGACTTTTTCTAACCTCAGTGATTCTGTGATTCCATAATAAAAAATCCCAAAGCACAGCGAGGTGTAACCCACCACACAGCAGCCCTCCCATGTCAGCACAGCTCCAGGGCTGTCCCCTAAAGCCAGCAGGGTTTCCCAGCCCCAGCTGGGCCCCTCTCAGCAGCCAGGGCAGTTCTGCCACCCACGGTCCTGCCTGGGGCTTGGGAAATGAAGGAATTGCTGTCCCTGCTGCTCGGCTCTGCAGAGTGGGAACAGCACAGGCTCGGGTTGCAGACAAGTGCATTAATCTTCTCAGCTTTCCTGGAATGAAATATCAGAGGCTTAACCTATTCTTTATTGCTATTCCAATGCCCTGGGTGGTACTTTTAAAAATAAACTCCTGAAAGGCAGCAGGAGGGAGAAGGGGAAGGAGCCTGAAAGCTGCTCGATTCCCTTACTGTGCAAGCCCCAACTACTGAAAATAGAGAAAATTTTAAAATTCAGACTGTTTGATTAAAAGACTGATAATATTCAATATTCTGGAAGCTCTGAGTCCCAGACTCAGGGGTAAAAGAGGTTCCATCTTCTTATTTTAAAGAAAAAATAAGAGTTTGGACTCACAGGACAGAGGAATGAGATCAAGCAGCACAGGAAGGCCAAGGAACCCACTGTAAAGGCAAAACTGAGCCTCACTATTGATTTGTATTTATGAAATCTTACTATTTTTAAAGCACATTTGGGGACCTGAAGGTTCCTGAAGTACCCAGATGGATATTTCCAAGGAAACTCTGCCAGGACAGAAACCTAATACCCAATTTTCTCATTATTTTGGCTGTGTTTACCTCTGCTGCTCCCCCTGTTAGTTCCAATGGAGATCATATAAAATACATTTGTAGGTACCTATAGGAAAAAGAGATTTATCCACACACCTTAAGTAATTTTGTGAGTTCTGTCAATTTTGGGTCAGTTTTATGGTTACTAATGAGGTGAAGAGCTGAGGATGAGGGTAGGGTGAATTCCCAGCAGAGAGGAAAAGGAACGGAAAGGAACGGAAGGGAACGGGAAGGGACGGGAAGGGAAGGGAAGGGAAGG
>VXBQ01013729.1:71996-82417 GCA_013400175.1 Phainopepla nitens
AAAGGAAAGGAAAGGAAAGGAAAGGAAAGGAAAGGAAAGGAAAGGAAAGGAAAGGAAAGGAAAGGAAAGGAAAGGAAAGGAAAGGAAAGGAAAGGAAAGACTGGGAAAAGCCTCTGAGTAGCTCCTACAGACTCCTCACAACAAAGTCTTTCCAAACTGAGCTGAAAAGAATTAAATAAGGTAAATCTCTGTTTCAGCATGTCCCAGGTGAAGCTGAAGGTCCCTTCAGTGCCTGCTGAAATGGGCAGTGATTATGGGATGGGAATATGCACTGGAATGAAGGTAATTGCAGCTCCTGGAATTGCAGTTCCAGCGGTACTTTGGGGAAGTGGTTTGGAATATTCAGGGTGATTTTGTGCCAATGGCCCAGAGGATGCAGCAGGATCCAGGTGACTCTCGACCAGGAAACACCGTGGGTTTGGCTGAAGCCATGGACCAGTTCCCCTGTGGAAGCAGGAGAGGGTTGGCATGTGCCAGGTGGGGAAGGGGAGCTCTCCCAGCACTCGGGTGCTTGATTTCACCACCAGCCTCTGCAGCTGCTTTTTTCTGTCCAAATTCAAAGGCCCTCCATCTGACAGTTCCTCTGCCTTGGGCCTTTTCCACAGCAGGCTCTTGTTCCCGTGTTCCCCTGGAACACTTAAACACAACAGGAATGGCACTTTCACTGCTGCTCCTGTCCTACAAGGACTGGCAGCGAAAAAGACGGGCTGGAAGTGATGGCAGAATAAAAATAAAGGATTATTTTAATCTCTGAATCTCTGGTGAGGCTTGAATTGTGTTCTCAATAAGATTCCAGGCTGAACAAATCCCACACTTCCTGGTTGCTGCTGCTGCTCCCTGGGAAGTCACTGCACTCCTCATCTCTGTCCCCTTGGCTGTGCAGAGGGGGAAAGTGCCCATGTGCTTTGGGAAAGCCAATGGAATCACAGGTGAAAGTAAGAATGCAGCTGGGCTAAGACCTTCTGCATTCAGAAAAGGCAAAATTCAGCTCCATGCAGAGAACAAATTAATTCAGAGAGCCTGAAGCTGACACTTTCCTGGGAGCTGCTGAGCCAGGACAGGTCAGAGAGTTCCCTGGGAGCTGGGAGCTTTCAGCCACCCCAGGAACTTTTGGTTTCCCTGCATTTCATGGAGTTTACAACATTTCCTTGGCAATGAGATGGAAAAGAACACCCAAACAGCTAATTTCTGTGTCTGTCTCAGAGATCAGGAACCCACTAAGCCATGGCAGCTCCAGGATTTGATTCACAGCCACCATTCCTTGTGCAGGGAGCGAGCAGGGAATTCAGCCAGCTCCTTCCCTAAAACCTGGTGAATGAACCAGTCCTGCAGCCACACTTCCATTATTGGTTGAGTTTCCCATCTGGCAGCATCAAGGTTTCCACAAACAGGAAAAATGGCTCAGTCACTGCTTTTATTGCCCCTGGAAGATAAATAAATGAGCAGTGGGGGGCCTGTGGGACAGGGAGCTGTGCAGCCTTGGCAGCAGGAATGGGTCTGCTTGGCTGCAGGAACGTCACTTTGATTTTATAAATCTTTCTCTCTCACACACACAGAAACAAACAGAACATCTCTCCCCAAATCCACCAGGTTTGGGAAAGCTTTTGCTTCCAAGCATTGCTCGAATCTGGTGCAGAGCAGCTGATGCTCAGTGTCAGCCTCAGCGAGCAGCAGTGCCCTCCCTTCCCATGGTGGCTTCTCCCTCATTCCCAAGGGTGTGATCCACAGACATTCCAGAGCTCCCAGCTGTCTTTGATGAGTCTCAGCGATTCCGGCAGGTGCAGGTGGGGTCTGAGCTCTGAGCCTGGGCTCAGCCCTGGAGTCTCTGTCCCAAGGGCTCTGCAGGACTGGCAGTCGCTGTCCCAGCTGGAATTTGTCACTCTGTCCCCATTTCTCAGTGCCTTGGTCCATGCAGTCCCCTGCAGTCCTTCAGGGCATCCATCCCAAGAGCTCTGCTGTGCCCAGGAGAGCTCAGAGCTGGACTCCCTCTACAGACCAGGATGGATTTGTTCCTTCTGGAGGTTCCCTCCTCTCCATAGGCTCACGGTGGGCAGGGACACCTCCTCCACATGCTGCAGCCAATACCTGCACTGGTGCATGCCAAAGGACCGCTGCCAGGGGTGCACAGGGCAGTGCTGGGGTGTCTGTGCAGGGCCAGGCCTTGGAACAGTGATTCCTGGGGGTCCCTCCCAGCTCCGGACATTCAGTGATTCGTGACTTCATGTTCCACCCCCTGAATCTGCGCAGAGCTCAGTACCTGGGAAGGAAGCCCAGTGGATTTAAGAGAATTTCTGCACTTTGTGTCTTCCTGGAATGCCTAAAAATCCCAAAAATATGGGATATCCCTGCACTCCTCCTTCATGGGTGCAGACACAGCAGCAGGGGTTGAACACAAAGGAACCGCCCGTGTCTGAGAAATGAAACTGAGCCCTCTCTGTGCCAGGTCAGCCCCGTTCCCTGGCCTGGGCCACTGCAGGGAGCAGGCCTCGAAGGGCTGGAGCTCACCACGAGAGTGAGACATCTTTTAAGTCAAATATTTGTCATGGCAGTGGGAAATTAATTGCTATTTTACATAATTAGCTTCCTAGCAGCCTGCATCGCTCCAAAAAAAATGACCTGAGGGACAGTAGCAAATTCTCAACTTTTAAGCAAATAAGTGATTCCAGTTAAGGAGATCAATGAGATGCAATTATTCATTAAGGATCTCTTTTGCAGGGTTTTGAGGAACATTTGCTGCAGAAGCCTGAGTAATTAAGGGGGTTGGGCTAATTTGGAAAGGGTTGGCAGCAAGTGACTCTGCAGAAACCCCATGCACACCCAGCAGTGGGTCCTACAAATCCATTTTTCCTATACATGTGTGGAGATTAGGAAGAGGTTGGGAGAGGAGAGACCACCTGGTCCATGGAAACTTTCCTACTCCTTGTAGATGGGATCTTTGGAAAAAGACGAGGAACTCCAAGCTCTGGGAACCAGCACAGGGCCCAGGCCTGGGAGTCGCAGCAGCAAGAGAAGCTAGAATAATAAAGGGACTTTTCTAAATGTGACTTAGGAACTAAACTTTGCAAAACCTTCTGGAAGTTTCACTTATAATCATTGAGTGCTGGCAGTGAAGCCTAGGGCTTAAACTTAGCTTAGACTGGCTCTGAGGAAATGAATTTAAGGGGATGGAGAGCAGATTTACACTGGATATTGGGGATAAATTCTCCCCTCTGAGGGTGGTCAGGCCCTGGCACAGGGTGCCCAGAGCAGCTGTGGCTGCCCTGGATCCCTGGCAGTGTCCCAGGCCAGGCTGGATGGAGTCTGGAGCAGCCTGAGACAGTGGAAGGTGTCCCTGCCAAGGCAGGGGTGGCACTGAGTGATCTTTAAGGTCCTTTTCAACCCAAACCATTCTTGGGATGAACAGTATTCCTCAAAACCAGAGTTTGTAGCTCTAATGTGGTCCTCGAAATTGTGGATTCAGTATTCTCACCTTAAAAGCAGAGCCTGGCTCCGTAATCAGAAAGAGGAAATTAAGAGAGAGCCTTCAGGTGCCAAGCTTACGGTCACTTGTTTTGGCCATGTGCCCTAATTTGGAAAAGAAATATTCCAAGAATACCCTTTAATGAACTAAGCTCAAAGCTCACACAGGAACAATCATTTTCCCAGAGCTTTGCAGCAGTTCCTTTTTTGTGTCCAGCTGCTGGCAGAGTTCTCCCTCTCCTCAGCCCCAACCCCACACAGGGTCCCAGAGAACCCCCCTCGTTTTCCTCAGTCCATCCTGATTTCCAGCAAAGCTCCACCTTCTCAAAACATCCTTTCTTCCTTCCTGAGAGCCACTGGTGGAGTTCTGCTCCCAGGCTGGGCCTGGCCTCCCTCCCCAGAGCAGAAAGATTCATGGCTGCAGTGGAGATGTCCCTCTGGTGCTCATGTCGTGGGGAATAAAGCAGCAAGGAATGGGTATTTTCAGATAACCTGGCAGTGATGAATTGCTGCTCCAGCAGACACTCCAAATAAAATGTGCTTTAGCATCCCTGATTTATCCCAGGAACCACTAGGAGGGGGAAGCAGCTCCCTCCTGCACGGAACAGAGTTCCAGTGGAAGAAACCACCTGTGACAAAAGGGAAAAGTGCAGATCTGGGATTGCAGCATCAGCCCTTGGAGAGGGGCACTGTGAGCTCTGCTGGCAGAGCTGGGGTCTGGCAACAGCAGTGCTTCTGCAGGAAAGGTGATTCCAGTTTTCATGGAATCATTTAGGCTGGAAAAGAGCTCCAGGATCAGCAAGTCCAAGCTGTGCCCAATCCCTACACTGTCACTCAGTGCCACATCCAGGCCTTCCATGGACACATCCAGGGATGGGCACTCCAGACCTCCCTGGGCAGGTCTAAGGCCGGAGCACCCTTTCAGGAAGGTACCCACAGATATTCTTGGTGAATCCACAAAACCAGCTCTGCTCATCCACCTGCACTTCAGGGCAGGGATCATCTCTTACTCCCAGAGAGATCCTGGTGCACCCTGAGCCCCGCTGGGACACAGAGTCCCACAGCACAAACAGCCTGGGAATGATCATCCCTTTTTGGAGGTGGCTGAGCAAAACCTGCCAGGAGCTGACGTGGTGTGAAAGTGAGACCTGCACCAGACTTGAGGGAGCTGCCTAATTACAGCAGGTTAATTAGATAGGCAGAAGGATTTCCTCCTTGGCAGGATGGGACCCTGCAGCTTTGGACATTCCTCCTGGAAGCCTGCTCAGGGAGGGATGTGAGGCAGGAGCTGCCAGAGGGAGCACATCCACCACTCCTGGGCCTTCCCAGGCTCCTGCAGCCACCAGGACAGAGCTCCCATTGCCAGGGGCCTGCCTCTGAACCGAATGCTCAGGAGGCCAGGATTGTCCCTCTCCAGGGCTTGTTCCTCTCCCAGGACTGTCCCTCTCCCAGCACTGTCCCTGTCCCACAGCCCCTCCATTCTGCAGGCAGGGCCAGCAATCCCCTGCAGGAGCGAGCAGGGCCCCCACCAGTCCTGGGGGCTCTCTGGGCAGGGGCTGGGTGCATCCCTTGGCAGATCCAAACCTGGAAAGGGGAGCTGGAGAAGTTGCTGGGCATGAAGCAAACCCAGCTCTCCCCTGGCCTCGCCACTGCCCCTTCTCCAGGGTGTGGAAGGTCTGACCTGACTGGTCAGAGCCTGTGACTGGGGCTGAGCTGGTGGATCTGGGAAAGATCCAACTCCTCTGGAACTCTGTGGCACTTGCAAGCAGAGGGAAAGGGAGCCCTGATGCTCAGCCACACCAGGAGAGGTCAGCTGGGACTGCAGCCTCCACACCTGCCTCAAATGAGTTCANAGGGCTTGTTCCTCTCCCAGGACTGTCCCTCTCCCAGCACTGTCCCTGTCCCACAGCCCCTCCATTCTGCAGGCAGGGCCAGCAATCCCCTGCAGGAGCGAGCAGGGCCCCCACCAGTCCTGGGGGCTCTCTGGGCAGGGGCTGGGTGCATCCCTTGGCAGATCCAAACCTGGAAAGGGGAGCTGGAGAAGTTGCTGGGCATGAAGCAAACCCAGCTCTCCCCTGGCCTCGCCACTGCCCCTTCTCCAGGGTGTGGAAGGTCTGACCTGACTGGTCAGAGCCTGTGACTGGGGCTGAGCTGGTGGATCTGGGAAAGATCCAACTCCTCTGGAACTCTGTGGCACTTGCAAGCAGAGGGAAAGGGAGCCCTGATGCTCAGCCACACCAGGAGAGGTCAGCTGGGACTGCAGCCTCCACACCTGCCTCAAATGAGTTCATCATTTACTGAGCACACAGCAGGGAGGAGAATTCACACCTTCAGAGCTCTGTGCAGACAGAGACACAAACTCCTCCTCTTGCCACCTGCTTTAATGTCAGTGCCTGGCAGTGGAGCAGCAGGTGCTGCCCAGCTCCTCTTTGATTGCTCTCAGGGCAGCTTTCCACCACGAGCTCTGACAATCTGTCTGAAATAAAGACCCAGCATTTCACATTCCTGTTTTACTGTAGCCTGTTGTGTGGCAGCCTGGAATTCTAATTGCTCTGGCTCTTTTTGAAGCAGATTCACAATGTAGCTCTTTTTCATATTATTAGAAAGGGCCTCCCCTTCTCCAGAACCTGTATCTCAGTTTTGTGGTTGGGTTTACTCTATTCTGGCATTACTCTAACTCCAGTCATTTCACCCTCCTCCCCATGTACCTGCTGCTTCCAAAATGAAAGAGAACAGAAAAAGGTAAAGGGGCAGGGACATAAATCATGAATTTTGCCCAGGAAAATACATCACTAAGCAGTTCATTCCCTTCCCAAAGCACTCTCTGCTCCGTCAGTGGTGGTTCCTGCGCTGTGCCAAAGGGATGGTGCTGCTCTCCTGCACCTCCTGTCCCTTGCAGCACCTGCAGCAAAGCCTTGATGTGGCCATTCCCTCAATTCCTTCTTCTCTCCAGCTGTTCTGTATTCCATAGAATTACACAGAACCATTGAATGCTTTGGGCTTGAAGGGACATAAATCCCATCCAGTGCCAGCCCAGCCATGGCCTGGGACACCTGCCCCTGTCCCAGGGGCTCCCAGCCCCAATGTCCAGCCTGGCCTTGGGCACTGCCAGGGATCCAGGGGCAGCCACAGCTGCTCTGGCAATTGCAGCCCAGCCCCTGCCCACCCTGCCAGGGAACAATTCCTGCCCAAGATGCCATCCAGCCCTGCCCTCTGGCACTGGGAAGCCATTCCCTGGCTGCTGTCCCTGCAGGCCTTGTCCCCAGTCCCTCTGCAGCTCTCCTGGAGCCCCTTCAGGCCCTGGAAAGCTGCTCAGGACTTTTCTCTGGCAAAGGCAGTGATTACATTGATAATTCTCCTGTCACTGCTGTCACTGCCCCTGAGCTGACCCAGCCCCTGGCCCTGACCCAGCCTCTGGCCCTGGTCTGTGTTTAAGCTGCCCAGAGCAGGGAGCAGAGCCCTTGCCCAGCTCCAGGGTGGCTCAGCCGCTCCCCCAGCTCATCATTTCCAGCAGCACCTCCCAACAGCTGCATCCCCATCCCAGCCCTGCCCTGTGCCCCCGTCGGGCTCAGCCACACAGGGAATGTCACCCTGCCTAGGGCCCCGGCACAGCAGAGATGGGAGGAATAACAATAACTTCTAGTCGGGCTTTAATGGGGACCCGAGACTGCCTCGCTCTCTGAAGAATCCTTTAAACGTTCCCTCACTCTTTATCTTTTGCTTCCTTTAAACGGTGATTGAATTTAGGACTAATGAAAATGTGAGTCTGAGAGCATTTACTGGAAGGCAGCTGCTCATTGTTTCATCTCTCCCTCTCTGCTGCTCTGGCTGATGAGCTCCTTTGCCATGTCCACCCAGACAAACGCATTTCTCTAGGGGAGGCTGCTGCATAATCAGAGTCTGAGCAGCTCTGGGTCATTCATCTTCCTGTGGACGAGGTCATCAAGTGGGCACTGCTCCCTTCTTTTGCTCCCTAATATCTTTTCTCCACAGAAAATGGCATCTTAATAAAAGGGAAGCTTTTCTTCCCATCTTTTTCAGAGGGAGGAAGGAAGGGTTGTTGGGAAATAAGAGCCTGGATGTTTCGTTTTTTCTGCACCAGGCAATCAACATTTGGCTTTTCTTTGGTCTGTGGATGGAACCTGAGACTAAACAGGGCTCAGACCTCTCATTCTGGTTTGGATTGCCGGGCCCTTAAAGAGCTGCTCAGATGTGGGGAAGACAATAACACAAATCTTCATAATGGAGGAGAAATGGTGCCATTTTTCCTTGGCAATCCATAGAAATTTACTGCTACTGAGAGAATTCCAGTAGCAAGCCAAAAGACCCTCAAGGCTGCCTGCGGCCCAGCACAAGTGGCCACTGTTATGAACAGGGCCAGGAGGAGGAGGAGGAGGAGGAGGAGCTGGGAGGGAGCTGGGAGAGTGCCAAGGAAAAGGTTGGTAGACTTGTTGTCTGGGGGTGTCTTTTAGGCGCAGTATTGTTAGGTTGTGGCAATGAGATAAGAGAAGCTCTGGTCGGTGGTTTCATCCTCTCCATTGATTTCCCCACCTGGGAGTACCATTTTTAGTCTTTTTTAGTGCTTGGATGTTGCACTGGTTCACTGTTGTTACCTGTAAGTGGTACCCATGAGTACGTGAGGTCTCCTCATTTGCCTGCGCGCCATTTTGGGGAGCAGTGGAGGTGGGACCTGACACGAAAGGGAGTGTTGGTACAAGGCAGGGGACAAACAAATAGGGGTATTAACAACCAATTAACAATAAATAGGTAGGGGACAAACAGCTAGGAATATTAACAATTAATTAAAACATTAACAATAAGTAGTTAAACATTAATAACAATCAACTGAGTGAATACTTAAAAAAAACCTTGGGCTTAGGGATTTATTCCCCACAGCCACCAAAAGCTCTGGATCCACCAGCCCCATCCCTGATCCACCAGCCCCATCCCTGATCCCTCGGCCCCACTGCCTGTTGGGGTTGTGGTTTCCAAGGAAACCTGGTGCCTCTGGAGCAGATGGATGGGTGGCTTCTGACACAGGAGTCCTGTGCTGATCCATTTTTATCCGTGGTTGTTGTTGCCTTCTTGGCCTTGGCCTCTCTGAATGTTCTTGCCTTGTATGAGGAAAACAGGAAGATGCCAGCGTGCCCCAGCTACTCTTCCTTCCCTGCTCCCCCCAAGGAATCACTGCTGCCTGGGGCTGCTGCTCCTCCAGAGGAGGTTCCTCCTTCAAAGGCACCTCCATGGCCACGTGTTCCCCACTCAGGACCACTTCTGAGGGGCACACAGAGAATTTTGCCTCTGAGCCCTGACAGCCTCCCCTGCTCCCAGCACAGAGCAGCCACAAGGATTTAGGAGCTGGGTTCAAATCCTGGCTTGCTCAGAAAGCTCTTGCTCTTCCCTTCTTACAGGAGAACTCTCCAGATCAGGAACCTTTCCTGGGAGAGAGAAGATTGTCTGGGTGTTCTGCCCTCCTAGTTCTAAAGGTGTTAATCCATGACATCAGCTCCAGCCTCCAGTGTTTGTGGATTCATTTTCCTGGCATCACTTATCTCCAAACACTCCCTATTTTCATCTCCCTGTGTCTGGGGCCACCACAGCCCCAGCCCAGAGCAGCTCTTTCCTCTGATCCCCTAAAAGGTTGTCAGTGCCACGGAGCACAAAGCAAGGCAGGAGCGCTTTCCCAGGCCAGGGGTTTCTGCTGCATCTCCTTTTGACTGACGCTTGTTTCATGTGTCTAATAAATGGTGTTTACCAGAATCAAAGGACTCAGAACTTCTGTTCTTGGTGCTGAACACAAGGAATGAGAGGCCTTTTTCACAGTGAAAGGCAGAGATATTGGGACAGCTTTCCCATCCACGTCCCCTAAGTGGGTGCTTATCCTGAGGTGGATGCAAGGATCTCTGCAAGGAAAATCAACATCTGCAGCCAGCGTGAGGCTGCCACCGGAACTGGGGGGAGTGCAAGTGCTGCAGGGTCTCGGAGTCCCTTGTGGGATGCCCTGACAGGCTTTTCAGTGCAGCTTGGATGGGGTTTCAGAGGTGCCAGCACAGACCGGGCCACTATTTTTTGTTGATTACAGTTTAATTTAATGATGTCTGGAAATTTCAGTGCCATCCCCTTGGCCCTTGGCCCTCCTGTTGCAGTGAGACATCCAAAGCTGAGGAGGGAAGGGACATCAGAGAGTCTGTTCAGGGTAACAAGAATCTCTGGAAACCCCAATTTGCTTAGCACAGCTCTACTCCAAGCTCCTCTGCAAAACTCAGCCATGTCTCTAAAATGTACTAAAACCTCACTGATGGAGAGAGAAGGTTTTTGGCATTCCAGTATTTCTCATTCCCTCCAAAATTAACTTCGGTTCATTTATTCTAAATTTAATTTTACAGCTGTAAAATGGTTGAGTTTCTCAATAGACAAATGAATGCTGGATGGTGTTTTGCGGAACCTTCTTGCTGCATAAATTATTTCCTGGATGTAATGAATAAAATCCGGACAGGAGATCAGCTCCTTTTAACGCCTTTATTAAAGATCCAGCTCTAGGATTGGGGGTAGTTTGCAAGAGAGCAAATCCCGCAGTTACTCCTAGATTATCCGATCCAGAGGAGGGGGGTGTTCAGTATTTACTACGCAGTAAATACTGGGTCTCTGCCCCGCAGAAGTCCGTCTGTTCAGAGACTGCCGGTTTGCACTAAAATCTTCCGGCCTGGTGCTTTTCAGGTCCCTCACACCACAGCGACATTATTACAGTGGGTAGCAGGGTAACTTTCCCTCTTCCCCCTTACTACACACCATTAGTTTCCCCAAACACTGTATAGTTTTAGATTTTTGGGGCGCTGTTCCTCTCCAAATTCTACCCAGGGTCTCCGCGACTGCTGTTTTACATAAACGTGTTCTGCCGCCGCCCGAATGTCCCTTTTGTTCTGCGCACGATATCCGTGGTCTGCAGCACTTCTGGGTTCCCG
>VXBQ01013729.1:82676-99672 GCA_013400175.1 Phainopepla nitens
CGGCCCCGCTGCGACATCTGGGGCTGCCCGCCACGCGGCCAGTCTCGGCTCGGTTCCCCGCCGCCGCCGGTCCAGCTCCTGGTGGCCCGCCGCCGGCACGGGGGAAGACCCGTCCCCACGCCCCGGCTCCAGCCCCTGCCGGCCCCGAGGGAGGCAACCCCGCCACCATGCAGGGCTCCCGGGTCGGCTTGCCGGCACCGGAGCCTGCAGGACTGTTTATTTCAGACAGTAATGGTGGAAAAGAGAGTGAGCTGTACAAAAAAACCTGGAATAACATAAACCATCAACATAAATAAATACAGGGTGACTTCACAACCATGGGGGATGGAAAAGAAAACAAAAAAAAAAACACCTCAGAATCTTTACTTACCACACTGGAGAAACAGAACTGATACCATTTAAAACAAAAAGAAGGAGCTGAAGGATTTGTCTTAGCTCCTCTGCAGCTCTTGTTTGCGTTCATGCTTTGTCTGTTGTTCTTTGCAGTGCCTCCAAACACAAAAACATTAACGACCGGGGCTCCCTCTTAATCACCCTGAGGAATTATTCTGCAAATGAACCCGAATAACGCTGGCCTGACAGGTTGGGATTGGGCTGGTGATGAAGGCTAAGGACGAGAGCGATTCCTCGGATGTGCCCCGGCATCAGTCTGAGACAGCAGCTGGAAAAACAGTCATAAATATCTTTTTGAGCCATAAATATATTGTCTCTTTTTGCAGGCCGTGAGTTATAAACATGAGCTCCAGACTCTGCACCAGGGCCCTGATGGAGTCACTTATGCCGGAGCTCTCCTGCTCTGCTGCAGTTATTGCATTGTGGAGCTGCATCACAAATCTCAGCCAGAGCCGGTTTTTAAGATTCCCCTCATTTCTGTGGGAGAGTTTCACTCCCCAGCCCATGAGGGCTCCACTCGTTCCATCCTGGGCTGGTTTTCGTGGCCAGCACTGAAAGGGAGTTTGGCTTGGACAGCCAGGAGTGAAACGGTCAGAACGGGAGGGAAGGGGAAGGAAAACTCAGCCTTTGGAAGTCAGCGCTGGGGGCTGTTTCCCCGAGCCTGGAGCTGCTCTTTAAACTGGAGAGAAATCAGGGAAAACGTTTGGAGCAACAAATCAGGGGCCAAAGAGCTCCTCCAGCAGCAGAGACAGCAGCGCTGGCTGGAATCCCGGCCCTGCAGGGAGCACCAGGAATCCCAGAATGGTTTGGGCTGGAAGGAAACTTTAGATATCATCCAGTGCCACTCCTGCCCTGGCAGGGACGCCTTCCACTGTCCCAGGCTGCTCCAGACTCCATCCTGCCTGGCCTTGAGCACTGCCAGGGATGCAGGGGCAGCCACAGCTGCTCTGGGCACCCTGTGCCAGGGCCTGCCCACCCTCACTGGAAAAAAACTTCTCCTTTCTACCCAAACAGACCCTTGTCAGATGAAAACCATCCCAGTGGCAATGGCAGCACCACTAGCAGCTAATCCCTTCCCATGGCCAGGATTTATCCAGACAAACCTGCAGGAAAGGCTGGGACAGGATGGTGCTGAACAGGCTGAAGAGGAAGAGATCAGAGCATCTGAACCCCCAGAAGATCCTTCAAAAGCAAACAGACAACTAACCCTCACAAAACTGTGACAGGGAGTGGCTGCTCCACTAAATATCTCCATCTTTGAGAGCCTCCCTTTTTTCCCAGCTCCCTGCTGGCATGTGCTGACTTGAGGGAAGAGGAGATGGCAGGCAGGGAATGCAAGGAACAATGGAATGCAGGGAAGGATGGAATTCAGGGAAGCGTTGCGGTTCGTGTTTATTTTTAAGTTCATTGTTATAATGGCTTAGCCCCGTGTTCTCCCCTGGTTCCTACCCCCGATGGTTCCTCCCTCGATTGTACCCACCCCCAAGAAACTGTCCTTCAATGCATCCCCTCCCCTCCTTCCAGCTCCTTCCCTGCCCATCACCATAGCTCTGCCCTTTGTTCCAGCCCCTTCGTTGTCAATCCCCACATGGGCCAATCCCTGATGTCAACTCCCCTTTGGAAATCCCCTAATCTTTGATGCCCCATTGGCCCATGTGACCCCCTTTCTCTTCCCTTGTCCCTGTTGGCTCCCAACAGATTATGTAACCCCTTACTCCTCCCATATCCCTCCCCTCAAGATTCCCCATTGGACATGTTTGTGTCCTCCCAGCGAATTTTTGACAGCTTATAAACCCATGCACAGAGGCGCTTGGGGCTCTTGGCTCCTGTTCCTTTCAACTCTCTAGGTTTTGTTGGAACTGCAGGACAAAGAGCCTCCTCTCTGCTCCTTTATCCCCTCCTCGATGTCAAGATACTCTGTAGGCTCTGCAGGTTCAGCATATGGTATCAATATCACTGTTGCTGTTCCCCACACTCGGCGCAGCAGCAGAGTGTGTGAAGAGCTAGCCAGGGCTCTGGAGAGCTGCATCAGGGAAGGATGGAATTCAGAGAAGGATGGAATTCAGGGACCTCGGGCCTGGGGGGACTGGGCAGGACAGTGCTCACACACTCAGCCTTGTCTCTTACTTCCCTGACATCAGATAGAGAGAGGGACCCTGGAAAAACTCCTGCCAAAACCAATTTTCTGAGTCTGGAGGGTGTAAAGATCAATGGAGAAAAAGCCAAGTTTTTTCTATAAAAAGGGAAAAGAAAAAAAATTTTTAGACAAAGTTGAAGATAAGTTTTCTGCCAGGAAAGAAGAATTCTGCCAAAGCAGTGACAGATGTATTTTTTGTTTTACCAAATATTTGGCCTGGAATCAGATGTGCTGAGGATCTGTAATTACCTCCACATTTGGAGGGGGCTGGGTGAGGTGAAATGCTCCTCACAACTCCTTGGCATGAGCACCCATGGAAACAGAATATTCTGAATTACTGGGATGATCCCAGTTTCCTCAGTTTCTCCCAGCAATGCATCAAAACCTTGTAGTAGTATCATCACTTAGAAGAAAAACAAGTTTTGGGAGGCCACAAAGAAGGTAAAAAAAGCAAACAAAAGCTCAGCCCAATCCAGGAGGGACTGATGGTCCTCTGTGTGCTGGAACTGGTATTTGATCCTGGAGGAAATTCAAGCGGTTCCGGTTCTGGTCTGTGCCAGACCTGCACCTCCTTGGAGGAGATGGAACTCACGCTTGGAGGAAGCAGCTGCTGGCTGGATCCTTCTGCTGAATATCTGCTGAAGTGTTTTTATGTCTCATCTCACAAAGCCCTTGCTCCTGAAGGACTGGGATTACATGAGAATTTCTTCTTTCATTAAAAGAGAAAAAAAAACCAAACTAACAGAAAACACAAAGCTTTCTTGTAGGGATGCAGGGAAGGAACCTGGATGCTTCACTCAGCCTGATAAGGGCTTAGAAACCAAAAGAAATGCAGAGTGTGTACAGTATTTATTGTTTCAAATAATTTATGGTTTTATGAAGCCCAGTTCTTCCTTTGGTGCCATTCTCCCTGCTGCAGAGTTGGCCCCACTTCACTGATTTCAGCTGGGTAACCCCAGAGCCTCTCCCAGGGCAGGCAGGAGTGGGGCTGCTCCTTCCTGTGTGAAACAGAGCCCTGAGCACCAGCTCAGAGCAGTAATTACAGACAGATCTATGTGGTTACAGCTCCAGCCTGTTCTGAAATGGCCCCATAAAGTCACCTGGCTCTGGATATACATCAAACCGTTTCTCACTTTGCAAATGAGCACTTTTTTAAGAGCTATAACTTTCTGGGAGTTCATGAATTTCCTGGATTCACAGCCCTTTGCTGGATGGAGGAAGGTGCAAGAGATGCTGCTGTGCACATAGAAAGGAGGGAGAGTGGCACAGGCAGCTGAGGCAGAAGGAAAAATAAATCCTTAGATATGAGATTTCCAAAAGCTGCTTGGAAATAAAAGCTGGGATAAGTGCATGACACACTCAATAAATATCACTTTGCTTTATCACCTCTTCCATTTCCCAGCCTTGGCCAGGGATTTTGGGAACCTGATCTGAAATTTGAGGCCTTTAATGGCCAGGATCCCTAGTCCTGCCCTGCACCAGGGCTGGAGTCCTTGGCCAGGGCATGAGAGGTGCTTGAGCAGTGCCAGGGAACAGGGACTGAGGAGGAAATGACCCCAGGTTGTGTCAGGGGATATTTAGGTTCGATATTAGAGGAAAATTCTCCATGTCCACCCGTTCAGCCTGGCACAGGGGGAGCTGCCATCCCTGGAGGGATTTAAAGCCCTGGATGTAGCACTGGGGACACAGCCAGTGGTGGCCTTGGCAGTACTGAGGATGGTTGGACTCTGATCCCAGAGGGCTTTTCCCTCCTTGGTAATTCTGCAATTCTATAATTTTTGCCTTTTTATTGTGAAAGAATATTATTGTGTGGTGTTTGTGCTGAATTTCCCACCTCAAGGAGCACTTTCAACCTGGGCAATTTTGGCCATTGAGGGAAGCCTCAGAGAGGACCTGGGCACCCGAAGGAGCAGAGGGGGTGACCCACGCTGGACCAACCCTCTGAGGCTGAGACTTGGTGCTCAACTGCAGCAAAGTGTCGCAAAAACTGAGCACAAGGCCCAGCCCCAGGCTCCCAGGCCAGGATCTCACAGACAAGGCTCCCAAAGTGCCCTGGGGAGCCTCCCCCACACAGCAACCTCAGGCTTTTACTGCTGTTGAAAATTTGCTCAAATTCTCCTCCACCCCCTTGCTTACAGCAGCAAATCCATCTTCTCATGCACTTAGATCAAGATGAAGGGGGCTTGAGAGGTAATTAATTTTAATAATGATGCTTTTCTTCTCTCTGAGTTGCAGCTATTGCCTGGCTGTTCCCTTCTGGAGCTGGGAGCCAATTTCCCACTGATCTCACTGAGCAGCACAGACGTTCCTATCTGTAAGGAGCAGGTTCCTCTTCTCTTCAGAGACACAGAGTGAACCTCTCCTGCTTTCTGAAGGCAAGCCCTGATGAAAACTCCTGCCTGGGAGCTCTCATAAGTGCTCCAGGGACCCCACCAGGGCTTTCCTCTGCAGCTGAGAATTTGGATTTTTCTAAATTCTGATTTGCTTAACTGAGAAGAAAATCTCTCACCTTCTTCAAGGGGCATAATTTGGTCCCTGGGGTTTGTGATTCTTTTTTTTAAAACATCATTTGGGCCATTTTCTCTCATAAATTGGCAAATGAAAGGGACACAGAGAGAAACAGAATTCCACAGAGGCGTAGAACCAAGATAAACAGGTGTGAGCAGGTGAGGTGTGAGGTGTGGTGGGTGCACCTGGAGCTGTGCATCCCCCTGATGGTGATGGTTGGCATCTCTGTGTTCTCACAGCTGCTTCCAGCTGTGCCCACAGTCCCTGGCAGAGCTCTGAATTCCTGGAGGGCGTGCAATGAAAGAGCCTCATCCTGCTTTAATCAGAACACAGAGAAGACAGTGGGGTCTGAGCCTGGCAGTGTCCCTGTGCCCACGGATGATGTGACACTGGAGCTCCACTAACGAGCTTTGCAGCCTTATCTTTATTCATTCTGACAAATTAAATTAGCACTGTCTTTCAGATTTCCCCTAGGCAACCAGCAGCAGCACAAAACAAACCCCACGAGGGAATCGCTGTGTTCTCGATGCCAGTCCCTGGATTTTCACCAAGCACTGCTCCAAGAAACTCCATCTGTCCCTGTGCCAGGAGCAGAGCTGCACCCCTGTGCCCTGACAGAGGTCCTGGTCAGCACAGGGGCAGCTGGGCCCTGTCCTATTTGCTCTCCCCAAATCCAGGCTGATGGTGGTTCCTCCTCCCTCCCTTGGTGGTGCTTCCCCTCTGTGGGCTCCTCGAAGGTGTGGATGGGAGAAGCCCCAGCCATGGCTGTGGTGAGGGTGAGAATGCGGAGCAGGGAGGGTTTTGCTGCAAGATTTTTGGTTTTGGCTGCTGCTGAAAAAGCATTCCTGGGGAGGTGTAGGGAGTTTGTCACTCATAGAACCCCAGCTGTGTGGGGGCCTTTTAGAGAACAGGGCTTGGGGAAGGGTGCCAGAGCCTCCCCCATTCCCGTTTTCCCTGAGATCAGGGTGGATCTGTCAGCGCCGCCGGGCGTCAAACGAGCTCCGTAACCTTGCAAGTGCAAAGTGTTTGGAGCAAGTGGTTTTACATTGAACACTAAATATTGCAGCTATTAAAGTACATTCATCAACCATACGAGGTGCCTGAGCAGAAATGAGCTGTGGCATCTCTTGCAATGTTGGCTGTGGGCACATTAAAGTGACACACCAACCCTGTATGTCACTCACTGCCAGCTCAGAGGGGACACCTGTGCTCAGATGAAGCTCAGCCCAGCTCTTCGCAGCATCCAGGGGTGACCTTCAGCTCAGCTTGGAGCCACTGACCTTCTGGTGCCTCCAAAGCTGCCCCTTTGTGTCCCTCTGACCTTCTGGGGTCCCCAGACCCATCTCTTTGTGTCACTCTGACCTTCTGCTCCTTAGCTGTGTCTCCAGCTGTGCTGTCCCAACTCCCAGGGTGCTGGGACACTTCTCTCCCTGCTGGAACCAGTGAAGGTACCAGAGGAGGCTCCCTGGTGGTTTGGTGGGTGTTCAGTGACCACCTCATTATTCACAGGTGGATTCTGCCCCAAGGATACAAACCCAAGGCTCTGCACTGAGCTGTGATGGGGATTTTCTTCCCAAAACCTCGATGGAATTAAATGGAGGAGACTTTATTGCCCCTCTCTAGGCAATTCCCCTGCACTGGGTGCTGCTACCAGCTGTTCCCAGGGATGGCCCAAGCCTTTAACCCATAGAGTTTTCATTGCCTTCTGCCTTTCCTTTCCCCAGGCCAGCCAGGACAGGCTGGGGAGGGTCACTCTGGCCAAGATCATGCCAGATAAGAGCTGGATGATGGTGACAATGATGATGGTGACAATGGTGATGGTGATGATGATGGTGACATGACAGTGATGAAGATGATGGTGACGTGAGAGTGACGAGGATGATTAACACGACTGCTTTATTTGTCTGGCAGGTGGGCTGATACAGAGATAGCTGTCTGAGCCTCCCTCCCTCCCTGCCTGGATGAACAGCCTGGAATTCTGATGTTATGGGAGAGCTCCAAAAGCAGAGTGAGGGCAGGCTGGCCTTGGGTCATGGTCACACTGGAGAAAGGGCTCCGGTGCCTCAGGTGAAGAGGGGGGATTCCACCAGGACCTGACACAGCTTCAGTTTCCAGCAGGGAAAACAAACCAACCCTCCCAGTTTTGAGAATTGAGTCCCATCAGCTGGATGCTCATCACAGGGCAGAGAGCCTGTGGATCCAGCAGGAACAGTGGGTTCAAATGTCACCAGAAACTGCTACAATCTTTGGAGAGGGTTTTCCCTACCTTTTAGCATTCCTTCTGTCTTTGCCTGCCAGGAGTAGGTGAGAGTTTGGGGTTTCTCCCATGGGAGCCTCCCTGGTCCTGAGCCTTGTGCCAGCCCTGCTGGAGGATCCCTCAATCCCTACAGGATCCCTCCATGCCAGCTCAGGAACAGCCCCAGCTCAGGATCCCTCAATCCCTACAGGATCCCTCCATGCCAGCTCAGGAACAGCCCCAGCTGCAGGATCCTTCAGTCCCAGCTCAGAAATAGCCCTTGCCCCAAGTTTAGGGAGATTTTTCTGGCACCTCTGTCCCCTGGGGAGCTCTTCAGAGCCTATCCTGCCAACAAGGGGTCACCAAGAGGACACCAGCATGCTCAGAGCAGGACACAGACCTGCAAACTTTTGGCTTCTGCCTCGAAAACTGTCTTTGCTCAACGCTGCTGATCCATCCCGTCCCTGCAGTTCTGGGGTTTAGCAGGTCCCTCCTTGGATCCTCAGAAATCCCTGAGAGCTTTGCTGAATGTTTGTCTTGGTGTTAACTGGTGCTTGGGGACTGGTGATTGGGAAGGTCTTTGTGCCAACTGCTGGAAAAATCCGTGTCAGGGAATCTCCCAGCTGCAGTCCCAGGGCCGCTGTTGTCAGTGTGCACCAGCAAAGCCCAGAGAAGAAATGCTGATTAGAACTTGCCTGTCTCATTAGAGAGGCTCATTTAGTGTAGCCTCTTCTTGCAGAAGTGCCTCCCGTTTCCTAATGAGTTCTCTTTGTCAGTGCTGGAGGAAATGCTGGTATCTCCACAGCGCCCTGACACGAGGGTGCAGCCACGTGGGGTCGGGTTTTTCTCTCAAATAACAAACGGGAGGATGAGAGGAAACGGCCTCACGTTGTGCCAGGGGAGGTTTAGGGAAGATTTCCTCGCTGCAAGGTTGGGCCCGTGGAAGGTGTCCCTGCCTGGCCGGGCGATGGGAGAAGGGGAAGGCTGAATCCCAGCACAGACCTGGCGCCATCAGCTCTGGGATCAGTTCAGTTGCCCTCCAGTCTTTCAAGGGCTGAGTCTCCCCCCTCAGTTAGGCTTTAGGGGAAGATTAAGTGTTCCAAAGCCCGATTTACATTTCAAAACCCAGCCCAGGCCCAGTGTGAGATCAAAGTGAGAGCAGGCTTTGGTTGTATCGATCAGAGGCCCACAATGCTGCCTCTTCCTGCTTCCCATGTCTTGTCCAGAATCAAACGAGAGTTTGGGAATAGAAGGACTCTCAGCATTGTTATGTTTTTCCTGGTAGGGAGTTTGTAATCCCAGGTATTTCCATGTTTCCCTTCCCCACAAAGGAAGAGAAACCCTTCCTTTGTGCTACAGTGACCCCTTCCCACATGGGGCTCTCCCCATCCCAACCTGCTGCTCGTCTGCTAAAGGCTCCAGCCCAGGATTCAGGTGTGGATCCTGCTGCTCAGAGCCCACACTTTAGCCCTGACTGGACCTCAGCCCCTGTCCTGGCTGTCCCCACACCCTGGGTCACACGTGCACCAGAACTTGGTGTGACCTGAGACTGCACTAAAAGATGGAATTCTGTTCTAATTCTCAGGAAGAATTTCTTCCTGGAAAGGGAGGTCAGGCCTTAGAACTGCCCAGGGAGGTTTGGAGTCCCCATCCTGGAGGTGTCCAAGGAAGGCCTGGGTGTGACACTCAGTGCTCTGGGCTGGGGACAAGGCAGGCATCAGGTACAATTTGGACCCAGTGGTCTGGGAGCTCTTTTCCAACCTCTGTGATTCCATGAAAACAGAAATCAACTTTCCACGGACTGGATGAGTTTTGAGGTCCCTTCCAAGCCAGCCATTCCATGGCTCTGTGATGTCACCTCCACACCCCCCACACCAGTGTCCCTTGTCCCTTGGGAGCCGGCAGCCTCACATGGTTCAGTCACTGCACCTACACCCCTGGGCAGGGCTCTTTTCCATACACAAATCCAGGATCTGGGCAAGCTCCAGGCTCGGAATAGGAACTGCAGCGCTGGATCCTCCCTGCCTGGGCACCCTCTGCCTTCCCTTTGCTGCCCAGCCCTGGCTGCGTGTGCCTGGCAGAGAATCAGCCCTGCAGGGGAAGTGGGACAGAGCATCCCAGCCCCATTCATGTGGGTCTTGGTCGAGCCAGAATCAGCTAAGCAGTGTGACTGTTCTCCTCCCCTGCAAACTCTGAAAATCTTTTTCCTTTTTGCCAAACTTCCTATGGTTGTGAGCGAATTCCCAGGGGAACTGGCGTGTGGCAGCAACTAAGCCCCACTCCACGCTCCCCACAGCAAGGGAAGTGTTTAAAATCCTGCAAAACCATTGAGCCTTGAAGGGCTCTGCCTCTTGCCTGGCTGAGGGAGGGTGGCCTGAGAGGAGACACCTTTTGGTATAAAATACTTGAGAGGAGACCCCTCTTTGGTGGAAGGCACTGTGAGGCAACACCTTTTGATGTAAAAGGCGTGAGAGGAGACCCTTCTTTGGTGGAAAGCAGGAAATGCCACTGCAGCGACTGCTGTGCCACTGCTGTGGCTCGGGGTGGGTGGCAGCTGGTGCCAGTGAGGCAGGGAAGGAGGGCATGGGGGATTTGACACAGCTTCAGAAATGCTGTTCCACCCTGGTGATGCTCCAGGAGAGGAAAAGCCCTGCTCAACTCCTGGCAGGGACAGCAGTGACCAAACAGGTGTCCCTGTGACCCAGCACTGCTCCACTAGTCCCACAGCTCCCACCTGGGGAGGTTTTGCCTCTCTCCTTCCCTGCTGAGAGGGTACAAGGGGTGACTGGAGTGTTGCTGAAGGCAGGTGGTGGGCATTGATCTGTGTTGGGAATGCCAGCAGGGAGCTCTGGAGCTGCTCCTCAGAGCTCAAAGCTCCCCAGATCCCAGCTCCAGCCCGTGAAACCTCGGCCTGCTCTGCCCTGCCCCCAGGAAAATGCTGCTGTTCTCCCACATAAAGACAGTGTAGCCTGCCTAGGAAAATAAATATTTACTTGTGAAGGGCAGCAGCAGCAGAGCTCAGCTCTTTCTGCAGTGTTTGCACTGCAGGCCTGGAATGCAATCCTGCCTCCAGCTCTGCCTGGGGAGTGCTGCCAGTGGGGCAGGAGGACAGAGCTGCCAGGGAAGGGCTCAGGTGGCTGCTCCCCTCTGCTGGGCTGGGATCCTGAGCACAGCCACCTCCTCATCCTGGGAAAAACACAGGATCCATGGGCTGGAACACACCCAGCACAGGGCCGGGATGTGGGGCAGGTCACTGGGTCACAGACAGCTCATCCCAGGATGGTGACAGCAGTTGTTATTCAGCCCCTGGAGCTGTTTATTGGAGCATGGGCTGATCAGTCCACGCTGAGGAGGATCCCACCCCCTATTAGGGAATTAATTATAAACTCTCCATCTCAAGTAAAGACCTTCCTCCCCTTCTGCAAAACCCCGGTGGGACTAAACCCAGCCTGGCCCTTCAGCCTCTGAGGATTGCCCAGATTTTCTCCATCCTGCCCCATCCAAGTGAGGACTTGCTAGTACCAGACACATCAGTGTGGCCTCACACCCAATTCCACCTGCCCTGCTGCTGGGCCTTCCTTGCTCTGCTCTAGCCCTGCCCTTCACCTGACTTTGTTTTTGTGCAGATTAACAGACATTGGGCTTTGAACAATTGATCAAACCCAGCCCAGCTTCACAGGCTCGAACACAACTTTTAGCCAAATTTCGTTCCAACACAAGGCACACCAGAGCCACGCAGCACCTGGGTGTTTGAGATCTGATCTCCTGGAGCTCCTAAACTCTGCATCATCCCTGTCAAATCTCCCTGTTACGTTTGTGTCTCACAGTGCTGGGGCTGGATTCAGCAAGAGTTTTTCTCATATAAAAAAAGGGTTTACATTTGAGTCCCTGTCCAAGGGGCTCTTTGGGCTCTTTCAGAGGATGTTGACTTCCCCAAACATGAGGATTTTAACAGTGACCTGGGTCTGGAGCTGCAGTGAAACACCAGGAGGTGCAGCCCCAGCAGGAGCTTCAGGGGATGTGGTTTCACCCATTTTGTGTGTCAGCTTTATAAACAGAGCACTGAGGGCTTCAGTCAGTCCCTGGGGGGATTTATCTTCATCTTCCCACAGGGATCATGGATCCAACCCTGTCCCTGCCCAGACCCCCCAACAGCCCCACCCTGGCATCCCTGGAGCGCTGCCCAAAGGCTCCTGGAGCTCTGGCAGCCTCGGGGCCGTGCCCATTCCCTGGGGAGCCTGGGCAGTGCCAGCAGCCTCTGGGGGAAGAACCTTTCCCTGAGCTCCAGCCTGAGCCTGCCCTGGCCCAGCTCCAGACATTATTAATTAACAAACAATAACTTCTGTGAAAAAAAGAAGCCCCAGTAAGATCCAGGCAGGAGCAGAGTGTGTTTTGTGCACCCTGCCAGAGATCTGGCTATTTCAGAGCTGTGGATTTGCACACTTTGGGGTTTTATACCTGCCATGCTCTTCAGCCACACCTCAGCAGTCTGGGGGTTTCATGCAGGGTCTGCAGTGGGAGGACCAAGGAAAACTCCCTGGAAAAGCTGGCCCAGCCTGGCTCCTGCAGCTCCAACCCAACTCCTCCACCCCCAGGTGCTGCAGTAGCTCCCAGTGAAGTCCCTCATTCCCTGCTGACCCCCGGTGCTGTCTGTGACAGACGAGGGTGTGAGCCCTGCAGGGGCCTTGCTGTCCTTGGCACAGCACAGAGTGACACCGAGGCTGCGAGGGACAGGAATTGTCCCTGGCTGCTGCTGGGGAAACGCTCTGAAAAAAGAGCAAACAGCCCAGTTCTCATCTCTCCCACCTCCTCCAGGCCTGCCTCACTTCTCCCTACGTCCAGACGTGAGTGAAGCACCAGCAGCTTAGATCAGTGGTGACTTGTTGTTGCTCTTAATTCATGCAAATGTTCTTTTTAACTAGCTCAGAGTCTCAAACAGCCCTCTAGGGAACCTTCTGCGTTTATGATTATTGAAACAAAAGTCTATTTCCTTTAAGCACAAAACAACTGGGGGAGAGAGAGAAGGAATCTGTTTTCTTTTCTAGCAAATACACTCAATTCAAAGGTCAAGTGCAAACTGACATAGCAGTGGGTGAATCAACACTGGGGAGAATTTTCTGAAATAGCAACAGAAATCTGCAGCCAAACAAGACCATAGGGTTTTTATCTGTGTCTGACTTTAGAGGGTTTGGGCAGATTTGGTTTGGCAGCTTTGGTACCCTCAGGTACCCCTAGCAGGTACAGCCAGGGTCCTGGTGCCACTTCACAGCTGGAGCACCAAGTTTGGCCAAAACCTTGGGGACAGGCACTGGGGTGTTCTCAAACCTGGCCAGGGGTGCAGCTTGAGCTGCAATCCAGCATCAGCCAGGGCAGCTCAGGCTGGATATCAGGAAAGATTTCTTGGCTGGGAGAGGGGTTAAGCCCTGGCACAGGCTGGGAGTGGGGAGTCCCCACCTCTGGACATGCCCAAACCCAAGCTCATGTGGCACTCCATGGTGGGACTCAAAGGTTGGACTTGGTGACCTTAGGAGCCTTTTCCAGCCTTAATGGTTCTGTGATCTTCCCACCACCCCTCCTGATTTCAGAGAGCAATTCCCACCACATCCCTGGTATTTGCCTTTGGGGTGGCAGATACCCCTCCAAGTTATCCATGTGCTGGCTCAGCCTGGAGCTGCTCCTGCCTGATTCTCCTGGTATTTCTGCCTCAGTGCTGGAATGATGGATTTGGTCTCTGAGCCTTAGCCTCCCATCACTGCCAGGCTCCTGTTGGCTCCTCGGGGACCCCCCAGCAGCCTTAGGCACAGCCTGACACAGACCCAGCTCTGAGTCACAAGCTGGAGATGTTGATGTTGATTTACTGATGCTGAAGGGGCCCATAAATACACCATGGAAGGGTCGTTCACCCTGAAAAATGGATCTGAATCCTTCAAACCCATGCTCTGAGGAGGCACAAAGCCAGCTCTTTGTCTCAGCGAGGAGTTGATGTCTTTGCTGGCTGGGCACTCCCTTGAGGGGTTTGGGTGATGCCCAGGGTTTGTGGTCACTCTCAGGGTGAGCTGCAGCCTCAGCAGGGGCAGTGCAGGAGCTGCTGCTGCAGGAGCTGCCTCGGGGCTGGGTTAACTCTGCTGCCAGCTCCAGCTTTGATTTTCAGCTGCCACTCAGTGCAGGGCAGCTTGGAGCAGTTCCCCTGGCTCAGGCTCCTCTCTGCCTGACAGTGCCTGACTGCAGCTGCCAGGAGCAGCAGGAGGATTCAGGCAGCTCCTCCTGATTCCCTGAACACCCCACAGGGACCCCGGGGGTTTCCTAACCCAGAGTGATTTCATGCTCAGATCTCCTCTGGGCTGTGTGCTCTGAAACCACACAAACCTCCAGCCCTCCCAACACCTCCTGTGAGCTCCCATCCCTGCTGCACCTGTGAAGAGCTGCCTTGCAAGGCTGTTAATTGCAATTAACATCCCACAGTTCTTTCATCATGGGCGGCAAACACCTTTTTTTACTCTCCATCCCTGGCTCTGCTGTTTTCACAGCCACCTTTGGGTGCAGCTCCTCAGTTGTCTCCTCTCCAACCCTCCCCCAGCAGAAGAATCTGCACAGATCCAACCCTGAGCTGCCCAAAATGCCACTGGCACGGGTGACACGTCCTCTGCACCAAGTGAGCCGGGCTCAGAATCCCTCCCTGTCTCTCCAGGTGCCAGAGGCAGGGACAGGGGCCTTTGGCTGGCAGTCCCTCTGTGACAGATTCTCCTGACACCAACTCACTTGTTCTGTGTGTAATGAATGATAATCTGCCCGCTCACAGACATGTAAAAAGGAAAACTAACATGGTCTCTTAAAACCAATGAGCCAGTAAATAGAGGGCTATAAATAATCAGGAAAAAAGATTTAATTAGCAACAGAACTCACTTGCAGAGCACTGGGTTCATATGGGTGCCTCTCATCTCAAACTGCCTCACATGCCCCCTCCACTTCCCAGCCCCTGCTGCGTTCCCATCCCTGCCCAGGCAGACACCATGGCTGAGCTGGGTTTTGGGAGGATTTGGTGCCCTGGCTGTGCTGAGACAGCTCTGTCCTATCAATGCTGCTGGGCAGCATCACCCTCAAGAGCCTCAGACCAGGGCGAGAGCAGAGCTCACACAGCCTGTGATTTATGGGGTCATGGTCAGGCTGGAAGAGCCCTCTGAGATCAGAGTCCAACCTTTAACCCAGCATTGCCAAGGCCAGCACTGGCCGTGTCCCCAAGTGCCACATCCATAGGACTGTTAAACCCCTCCAGGGCTGGGGACTCCAACACTGCCCTGGGTGGACAGCCCTTCCCATGAGGAAATTTTCCCAAAATCCAGCCCGAGCCTCCCCTGGCCCAGCCTGAGGCCATTCCCTCTCCTCCNTGTGCAGAGTCAGCGCTGTGCCTGCTGCCTGGACCTGCTGCTCTGCATGCCTGGCCTTCCATCCCCCCCTGCACTCAGGGGGTGCTTGGGATGCAGGAGAGGGGCTGCAGCTCCAGCCCACTCAGTGCAGGGGCTCTGTCCCTGCTCTGCTGCTGCCTCAGCTCAGTGACAGTGCAGGAGGTGAGGGCAGATCGGCAGAGAGACCCAAATGAGATTAAATTGCACCCAGAGTCTCTGGTTTGATGTGTCTGGGCCAAGTCTAAGGGAGAGTTTGACAGATCCCAGGTGCATCCTGGCAACCCATCCTACAGTTCAGGCTGCAAACAGATCCTTTATAAAGGCAGCTTTCGCCAAAGCTCTGCCTCTCCTTTATTTTGCACCTGTTTGCTTCCCTAGCCATGGCTCTCCTCATCACTTCCTGCCTGTGAATTCACCTCAGGTTTTCAGATTAAAATGTTGTATTGAGCAGTATCAACCCCAAACTTCTGAATTTTGTGGAAACGCCTCCGTGGCTGTGAGGCATGCTCTGTCATGTCTGGAAAGAGTAATTTTACCATGGAAAGAACGATTCCATCAAGCCAAAGCAGTCTGTAAAGATCTCTGTGCTGTGTTTCACTGCCTCTCTCCAGGAGCCAGCCAGATGCCTCTTTAGCACCCACATGCTGTTGGTTTTATTAATAATGTTGCATCTGCTGGTGATTTGAGCAAGGGCCAAAGGTTCAGAATTGAAACTCAAGGACCCTCTCCTACTAAAAGATTTTATTAGCCATAAATCTATTATAAAGTGCCTGTGTTGACAATAGGGAATAACACAATCACAACCCTCTCCTGCCAGTGACAGCTCAGCCCTGCTGCAAGGAGCCACGTGAATTAATCTGTCTCGTTAACTGTCCTGGGGAAGAGCCTTTCTGGAGCACAAAACACTTGGACAGAACACAGAGAAACAGCTGCACCTGTGCAAACTTATCCTGCTTTCCATCCCTAAATGGATCATGCTCCATCCTAACCCCAATCTCCTGGGGCCTGTGCTCTGTGTCAGCCTCAGGTGTTAAGTGACCAACAAAGCATTCCAGAGTAGGACTAGCAGCTTCCTTTGTGCTGCTTGAAGGAGGATATTGATGGCAAATGAGATCTTCCCTTGAGGGGAAGGGAGCACTGAGAGAGATTCAGAGATGTTGTGGTCAAAAGGAGCAAAAAACATCGAAGGGTCTGCAAAAGCTCCCGGGTCTGTGGGTAAGTGACACACTCAGTGTGGAAATTGGTGTCAGTTCGTCCCTGACCTTTTAATAGGTTAGCTTTCCTCTCCTTGGAGAGAAGTTCCTCACTTTCTATGCAAATTAATTACCATGCCTAGTGTTCTGGACCTTTCTGGAAATGGGCTGGAGAACCTCAGGGGTCTTTGGTGGTGCTGATCCCCCTCTCACATTCCACGGCCACTTCTCAGCCTGGATCCAGGAGTTGTGTGGGCTCACTGGTACTGGCATATGCAGGCTGATAATTCTCCTAAAAGATCGTGGTACTATTCCCACAAGGGAGGCTGTTCCAGTTTGGAGGGTTCCTCCTCTTCCCTGTAAATATCAAAATATTCCTTTGCAGCCTGCCTGGCAGTCCCTCACAGTGACCACTCAGCACTGGCACACTGATCAAGGATTTCAAACATTTCTGGTGCTTTTATTCACATTCCTGTTTCCAGAACAAACAAACTGCAAACTGCAAACTCTGCCCAGGCCAAAAGAAAATGAGGAGAGCATTCCATGCTTTGGGAGCTCGGGAATGGAGAGGGGAGCAAGCTCCTCCTGGCAGAGCAGCCAGGACTGCCAGGGAAGCTGGGGGCACAGCAAGTCCAGATCCCTTCTCCTTCCTCACAGGGAATGGCTTCCCAGTGCCAGAGGGCAGGGCTGGATGGCATCTTGGGCAGGAAATGTTCCTGGCAGGGTGGGCAGGGGCTGGGCTGCAATTGCCAGAGCAGCTGTGGCTGCCCCTGGATCCCTGGCAGTGCCCAAGGCCAGGCTGGACATTGGTGCTGGGAGCAGCCTGGGACAGTGGTGCAATAAAGGGGCCGGAGACCAGCTCCTTTTAATGCCTTTATTGAAAAATCAGCTCTGGGTGGGGGCTCACGGGGTTGCGCAGTCCCGCTGCTGCTCCCGGTGACGATCCGGAGGAGCTCAGCTTTGCTGGGCAGCAGAGCTGGATCTCCCTTTCCTCACGGGAGTCCCCTGGAGAAACTGGTGCTGCTGGCTCGCAGTCTAGGTCTGCTCTCGATCTAGTCCTCTTTAAGTTATGGCGACACCACAGTCTCAGTGGAAGGCCAGCTCTGCACTTTCCTCGGTGGAACGT